>SEYY01002645.1:17500-42500 GCA_009176605.1 Armadillidium nasatum
TGAATTTATTTTTTGCTTCTTTCTCTTTCCCTTTTTTAATATCTTCTGACGGTACAACTGCCATTTTGCCTTCTTCTAAAGCTGAACTCTCCGCTCAAACTTAGACGTTTCCGGAGCTGTTCTTACTCCTTCAACCCTCTCCAACTCACTTATGCCTAAAATTGAAATTTCTTCTAAAGACGTAATTTCTGCTCTCACTGAGCTTAACATTAAGAAGGCCTACGATCCTGATGGTATTCCTACTGTGGTTCTCAAAACTTGTGCTTCCGAGCTTGCTCCCAGCCTTGGTAAACTATTTCGTCTATGTCTTTCTATTTCAACTTTCCCTTTTTTCTGGAATCATGAACTCATTCAGCCAGTGCAGAAGAAGAGGTACCCCTCTTAACCCTCTAACTACCTTCAATTTCTTTAATCTCCGTTCTTTCTAAAGTTTTCGAATCTATCCTTAACAGGAAGATTTGGGATCATATCTATTCTTCTAATCTTATCTCAGATCGTCAGTATGGCTTTCGTAAGAAACCCTCTACTGATGATCTTCTTTCCCTTCTCTCTGACTCTTGGTTATCTTCTCTTCGGCATTTCGGTGAATCTTTTGCTGTTGCGCTAGACATATCGAAAGCTTTCGATAGAGTCTAGCACAAAGCTTTGATTTCCAAACTTCCCTCTTTCGGAATCTATCCTTCTCTCTGTGACCTTCTCTCTGATTTCTTTTCTGGTCGTTCTATAGCAGCTGTTGTAGACGGCCATGGTTCTTCCTTTAAATCTATTAATTAGTGGTGTTCCTCAAGGATCTGTACTATTCCCAACACTTTTCTCCTTTTCATTAATGACCTTCACTCTGTTACTTCATCTCTTATCCACTCCTATGCTGATGTCTCCACTCTTCATTGCTCTTTTTAATTTGACAGGCGCCATTCCCAACGACAGTTAATAGACCCAAGGGAGGTAGCTTTGGAGCAGCTGTCCTCTGATCTTTCTCGCATTTCAAATTGGGGCAAAGAAAACATGGTTGTTTTCAATGCCTCCAAAACTAAATTCCTCCATCTCTCTACTCGACACAATCTTCCATACAACTATGATATCTCTTTAAAAACACACAATTCAAACATTTAACTCTCCTTAATATTCTTGGTGTTTCTTTTTTTTATGATCTTTCCTGAAAAGATCACATTAGTTCTCTTTTTAAACAAGCTTCATTGAGGTTGGGTATTCTGATTCGCCTTCAGTATTTTTTCACTCCACTTCAGTTGCTTGTTTTGAATAGGGGTTTGTTCGCCCCTGTATGGTGTATGCGTCACACAGCTGGAGTGGTTCTACTCATACAGCTATCCTTGAGAAGGTGTATTTTAGGCCTTTTCTTCTTATCAACTCTTCTGCTCTCATTAATACTCTCCAATTTCTTTCTTCCAGTCGAATTGTTGAGTCACTCTCTCTAAACAATTGCTATTACAATGGATCCTGCTCTTCTGCAATTTCTCGTCGCATACCTCCTCCATTGAGAAGGGCTCTTGCGACTCGTCTTTCTACACAGTCTTATCCTTCCTCTCTACAACTCTCTGACCCTAGGCTTAACCGTTATGCTCACTCTTACATGTACTCTGTTGGTAAAGTCTAGAACACATTTCTTCATCTATTTTTCCAACTTCCTATGACTTGCATACCTTCAAACGTCGTGCATCAGGTCACGTCGGCTTTTAATTTGACCAGGTTTCCGACTTTCCCCCTAACTCTGGTGGTGATTTTGGTAGTCCACTGGCTTTTGCCTATCAGTGATGAGATTATTATATATATATATATATATATATATATATATATATATATATATATATATATATATATATATATATATATATATATATATATATATATATATATATATATATATATATATATATATATATATATATATATATATATATATATATATATATATATAATAATTTTGGGTTTCTTTTTCTCGTGATCTTTCTTGGAAAGATCACATCACTTTTCTTTCTAAACAAGCTTCTAAGAAGTTGGTTGCTATGAAATGACTTGGGTTCCTTTTACTCCACTAAATTTGCAAGCTTTTTATAGGAGTGTTGTTCGTCCTTGAATAGAGTACGTCTCATACATCTAAGGAGGTTCCTCACAAACAGCTCTTTTCGAAAAGGTTGAGTCTGGGTTTTTCTTCTTATAAACACTATCGCTCTTACTAACTCTCACCATTCTCTTTTTTGCAGTCAAATTGTTACGTCACTCAGTACTATCACTATTACAACAGAAAATGCTCTTCTAAACTCTCACGTCTCATACATCCTCCTTTGACAAGCGCTCGTGCGACACTACTTTTTATACAGTTTCATCCTTTCTCTGTCCATCTCTCCAACCCCATACGTAACCGCTATGTTCAATCTTGCATACACTCCACTCGTAAAGTCTGGAACACACTCCCTTTATGTATTTTCCCAACTTCCTTTGACTTCCACACATCTAAACGCCATGTATCGGGTCCCGTCGGACATTAGTGACCAGATTTCCCACTGTTCTCTAACTCTGGTGAATATTAGTAGACCTCCGGCCTTTGCCTACCAGAGGAGACATAAATATATATATATATATATATATATATATATATATATATATATATATATATATATATATATATATATATATATATATATATATATATATATGATCTGACTGCTGTCGGATTCGGATGTGTTAGAAACAGCTGGGAAAGAAGAATAGAGAAGAACCAGAGAGAGGATTGGAAGGGTGGTCTGAGGTCTTCTGACGAAGTGTTGAAGAAAAGAATAGATTGAAGAAAGAAAAGAATAGATTGAATGCAAGAATCCAGATTTATTTAGAATTAATTGAAAAATTTTATTTGTCGAAGGAAAAATTTAAAAATTTCATTGAAGTTAACATTGAATTAAAATAAGTTGAATCAAAATTAATATTTAAACTATCAAGAGGAGCAACAAAATTTTCGAAAGATGTCTTTTATTAATTTTAAGTCAAAATCATCTTTGAAGCAACAAAATTTTCGAAAGAGGTCTTTTAAGTAATTTTAAATCAAAATCATCCGTGAAGCAATAAAATATTTTAATTGAAACTTCTAGATAACTTCTGGTCGAAAAAGGATTGGGATTTCGACGCAGTCAGGACAAATGAGGAATAATTCTTCGCCTGGTTCTAGAGGCTGGGAACCTTTTAAACCAGTTTTTTTTCTTACCAAGTACTGCTGCAGGAATATGAAGATTTTTGCAGCCGACACCACCCTGCATCTTGCGGGATATGGTGTAGAGTATAAATATATATATATATATATATATATATATATATATATATATATATATATATATATATATATATATATATATATATATATATATATATATATATATATATATATATATATATATATATATATATATATATATATATATATATATATATATATATATATATATATATATATATATATATATATATATATATATATATATATATATATATATTGCTCATTAGCCTTTGTCGAAGAAGAGGAACCATTCTCAACCCTTTAACTATCGTCCTTTTTCTTTAACCACCGTTCTGTCTAAGTTTTCGAATCTATCTATAACAGGAAGGTTTTGAAACACTTCAATTCTTCTAATCTCATCTCTGTTCGGGAGTACGGCTTTCGTAAAGAATGCGCTACTGGTGATTTCTTTCCCTTATTTCTGACTCTTGATCCTCTGCTCCTCGTTGTTTTGGTGAATCTTTCGCTGTGACGCTAGACATATCGAAAGCCTTCGATAGAGTCAGGCACAAATCTTTGATTTTCAGTCGTCCCTCTTTTGTAATCTATCTTTCTCTCTGATTTCTTTTCTGGTCGTTCTATAGCAGCTGTTGTAGACTGCCACAGTGTTTCCTTTAAATCTAATAAATAGTGGTGTTCCTAAGGGATCTGTCCTATCTCCAACTCTTTTGATACATTTTATTAATGACCTTCTCTCTATTACTTCATCAGATATCCACTCCTATGATGATACTCCACCCTTCACTCCTTCTTTCAGTTTGAAAGATTTTCCTTCCAGCAGCAGTTAATTTATTCAACATCTGACCTCTGATCTTTCTCGCATTTCAAATTGGGGCAGAGAAAATATGATCTTTTTCAATACTTCGAAACTTAATTCTTCCTTCTTTCTACTTGACATAACCTGCACAAATATATCTTCTTCGAAAACTCATAACTTAAACCATCGTTTTTTTTCTTAATGTTCTCATTGTATTCTTTCCTCGTGATCTTTCTTGGAAAGATCACACTACATCGTAATTTCCTCACTCCACCACAGTTGCTTGCTCTCTATAGGGTTTTGTTCGTCCCTGTATGAAGTATGCTTCATAATCTGGGGTGGTTCCACTCATACAGCTCTATTCATCAATATCAGTGTCAGAATGGTCTCAGGAATGAGTTTCTTTACTTGCAAGGTTTGTTCGCATCCTTCAGAAATGGATAGAAAACCCCAACACATCTACCATATTTGCTAATTCTCTCTGTAATGTCGCTATCCACATCTCCTTCTCTCTCGCATACACTTCTAAGATACTTAAGGGATTCAACCTCTTTTATCCTCTTTCCTTTGATCTAAATGCTTAGTTATACCTCATCTCTCTCCTTATCTTCAGAATCACAGTTTTATTTTTATTCATCTTCAGACCAGCAAATTCACAAAAACTCATTCCATTTATTTATCCCTATCTTTAAATCTTCTCTATCTACACTTTAGACGGCAATATCGTCTGCATTTGCAAAAATACCATTATCTGTTTCTCCTTCTTATTGCTACTTAATATAAGGGGAGGGTTCGGTTTAAAAAATTTTTTTTTATTATTTGAGCGGTTTGGGTGAAATTTTCTGTGTATATAGCTTTTTTCCCGGTGAAAAAAGCTTCATTTTTAGTGTTTTTATGAGTCTATAACGGTTTCATAGTTATTAGTGGTCATAACTCAACAAAAAAAAGAAATAGCGGGAAAAAAATATTTTTCCACATGAGATGAAAATTGGCCTAAGCCATCTTAGCCCCAATCTCTTTAATCCGCTGGAAGCGATTTTTGATATCACGTTCAAAAAAAGAGGTATAATCAGTCAAATTTTTTTTTTTGAAAAATTTGTTACCCTTTCGGAGAAAAAAATTATTTAAAAAAAATTCTCTCCAGGAATTTTGATTAAATTTGGACATTGTTTAGAGGAGAGATAGGTCTACAACATTTATTTAGAGCATTATTAAATGCTAATTGTTTGAAGGAAGGTATAGCCTCTCAAACTTTTAAAATTTTTTGAAAATTTTCTAAAAATGGACCTTTTTTGAGAGATCATATCTCGGAACAAACAAATTAGATCGAACAAAGTATATAGAAGAATTTGTAGCCCCAACACTCCTCTATAAGTGTGCCAAAATTTATTTACGTAGTAATAATACTTTTTTTTAAATATTTTTCCTCAAAAATTTGAATTTTTTTTTTTCAAAAAATAATTTCTTTTGATAGTGAGTCAGTCTTGGACTAATACTGTTTTTTGTGTAACTCTGGGAGGAAAATTCTATCAAAGGTTTTTGTAGCCAATAGAATAAGGAACATATGTTCGTTCCAAATTTTCAGACCAAAAATTTTTTTTATGTGGCTTCACCGTAGATTTCAATTTTGAAAAACATTCCCAAATAAGTGCTAAACATTAAATCCCTCGTAAAAACGTTAGGAATCGACTATTTTCGTAGGGAAAAAAGCTATATATACTGAAATTTTCTGGAGAATCGGATAAAAAAAAATTTTTCTCCTACATCGAACCCTCCTCTTTTAATTCTTTGAATAATCTTGTCTATGTAAGCACTCATATTTTTACTTCAAATTATCTTCCATTTTCTTTTACGGTACGCACTGTGCATAAGCAGAACTTGTAAAGACTCTTCATTGCTTTCAATATTGTAACTGATATTCCGTAATATATTTCCAGAAATCCTCCACAAATTAATTCTGGGTACTGAATTAAGCAACTTCTGTAAGTCTATAAAAGCAACATTTGCTGCGATGTTATATTCCCATGTCTTTTCTACTATCTGTCTCAAACAGCAGACAACATCCGTTATTCTTCTAATTTATCTATAATCTTGCCGTTCCTCTCCCAACTGTCTCAATTCTTTCCTTCAATCCTTTTTCTATCATTCTTTTCATAAAGCTTTACAATTTAGTTTTCTAATGATATACACCTTGTAATTTGAACATATTTCAAAATCTACTTTGCCTTTGTATATTGGAATTATTGCTATCTTTTCCCATTTTTCTGTCCCTTGAATACTACTCTAATGCATGTTCAGTAATTCAGATGTATAAGTCTTAGTTTGTTCACCTGCGTTTTTTATCAGCTCTATCCCAATATCTCCTCCCTCATAAACCTATGTTCCTCCTAAATCATTTCTTGAAACTCCTCTCGCCTTCTAGACTTCTCTCCTCTTGGTTTTCTCTTTCCTGTTCTACATTTAGCAAAAGATTCAAAATACTCTTGTCCATTTTTCGTTTATTTCTCTTCATGTTACCAATAACTATGTGCATTTGGTTTCATCTTTCCTATATCATTTTGCCAGGCCATATATCATCAAGAATCTATTACCTCTGAGGTCTTTCTCTAACCTCTCCCCTAACATCCTCCAGCTCACTCTCTCTCTCTCTCTCTCTCTCTCTCTCTCTCTCTCTCTCTCTCTCTCTATCTCTCTCTCTCTCTCTCTCAGATCTTTTAATCATTGTCGTTAATTCATTTCTGAGCAGCACTTATTCCATTCTAAATTCTGAAGTTCTTCTTCTTAACCATTCCCTCATTCTTTTGGTCGTCTGATTTATAGCTATTTTAACTTCCTCGGACCATCAAGGCGTGTGCCTCTTTTTCTCACTACCGCTCCATTCTTCTCTCAATAGATCCACTTCCAACTCTTTCAAAAATCTTTCAATCTCTGTTCATTTGCCCTCTCTTCCATCCTCTAGTTTATTCATCCTTCTGTTCATCTTGTTCTCATAATAAGCTCTTATATTCTGCACTTTGAGGGATTTTTAGAATTTTTCTTTACATCTTAAATTTTGACACTCCCATTCTATGGTCAGATTCTAAGGAACAATTTTAACGTTGCAAACGATTCTTTTATCCAATAAGAGGACGTATTCTATTATAGAAATCTGATAAAAACTACCTGTAGCTTGACTTTATTTGTATCTTGTTCATATGGGACTTTCAATGCTGATAAAAATCATTCAGCGTTTTCAAGTTGTTTCTTACACATATGTCTATCAATTTTTCTTTTTCAACATTACTCACTTCCTCCCCAAAATATTCTAAACCCTCTTCAACTCTTTCTCTTTCTTTTCTTAACCTTGCTTTAAAATCTCCAAATATCAGAGATACTGTTCGCATTTCTATTCTATTTGCTTCTTCAAAACTTTCCAAAAACGTATCTTTCTCCTCCTGCAGACAATCTTGCTGAGGTGCGTTAAACTGAAATAGTTGAAATTTCCTGGTCCCTATTTGTATCGTAAATACCATTAGCTTCTCACTAATCAAACGAAACATACTAAATGAAAAGTGACAATTTAGGTCCTATTATCATCACAAGTCTATATATATAACAGATTCCTAGCTCTCCAGAATACATTGGGTCGTAACATCCTCCAAGATCTCTCTCTCTCTCTCTCTCTCTCTTTCTGTAATTTTTGTCTCAGCCAGAAACTTGACCTCTATCTTCCCGTCCTGCTTAACATCAAAAATCTATTACTCTTATGCCTGTAAGTAGCGATATTCAAGCTACTGCATCTTATTTTTTGAGTAATAGAGTTCAGGTTCCGTTTTCGGTTAAATGTACGTCTTATTTGAATCTGTCCGTTTTTTAGAGGTTATATTTTGGGTGTTTTAAGTAAGAATATTTTTAAACCACTGGCTCTCTAGGTCTTTGAAGGAGTCTCTTCCTTTAATCAATCTTAGGACCTGCATTGGATACTAAAAGTTTTCCAAGGCTGAGTTTTTGGAATATGAATTCAAGTAAAATAATTAACCAGTATATTGCATAAAACTTTATTTTAGAAGAGTCTTTTAACCGAAAACTATGGTATTTTGAAATTCGTAGGTCATGAAACCTAATGACAAAAACAATCTCAGCTTCAAATTTAATTGAAGAATGCTCATACTGATTAGAACTTTTATTGGTTTCTTTACATAAGAAACCTGTGTGGGAAAATGGGATTGTTATTTGACAATTCTTAGGAGAGTTCAAATTATGTATCTCCCGATACAAGGATGGTAGATTTAAAATGTAAAGAAGTTTAAAAAAAGTGTTAGATATTCTCGCTACATGGTGAATGCACCTAGAACAAATATCAAAATATGAGGTTTTCAGCAAAATTTTATCTGAAAACACCTTTGGTGTTTCCAAGTCAAGAAGATTATGAGGTTAAGGAAAGATTATCAAAAAGAATAATTAGTTTTGTGCAATCGGTATCTTTTCTTTTTTTAAATTTTTAATCTCATTTCAAAAGAATAAAAACAACAAAAAAGTTATAGCAAATAAATTGACAGGAGTATTAAAAATTTATACTTTTGAAAACGCAGAATTTAAATGACAAAATACCAACGTTTTACGGTTGGAGCACATTTATTCCGCTTACAGAGCTTGTGAAAATTATACAATCGGCAGTTTGTACTCTAAAAATGATTTGTAATCTAAAAATTAAACGATTATTCAGTCTTCTAAATATTTCAACACATACCGTTGGAGCACGTTTTTGATTTAGTTATGACGAGAAGTCAACACTGTTAATTTCCAAAAAATATAAATCATTTCGTAGTTACGAAAGATTAATACAAACAGATCACTGATAATACAAACTACACAAAAATCGAAGAGTGAATATTCATTTAATGTATTATTCAAATCTTTGAAGTACAATTTTTCATTTCTGAGTCTTTGTAATATAATTTAACGACATGAATGATTAAACACTCTACGTAGCTCAAAGTTCTTCTTTATTTGGTCTTTCTAATTAAGCTATTTTTATTTGAGTTAACACTTGAAAATTAGAAGATAGCTTGTGATTTAAAAAGCAATTTTAGTTTTTAATGAATTAATCTATTAACATTTCTAATTTTAATTTCAATTTGGTTTCAGAAGCGTGCTTTCAAGGAAGATGTCATAGTTTTCTGGAAGATTTTTTCAAGTAGATAAATGAAGAGATTAAATTTTTAAGTCATCGAAAACAATCATGTTTTCTCTGCCCAATTTAGGAATGCGAGAAAATAAAAGATCGGTTGCTCCAAGGCTGTTGTGTCAGCAGTTATTCGAGACTGAGTGGAATCGCCGAGTAAAATTGTATTGGTGATAAAGAGATAGAGATAATGTAAATTAATGGAAAGTAGAAAAAAAGGTTTAGGGATAGGACAGAAACCTGACTAACACAACTACTAATTAATTTAAAGGAAAATGCAATAACGTTTTAGAAATGCTAATATACAACTACCGGAAAGAAAAACAAAATAATAAAGGAATATAACAAAAGAGGAAAGTTTCGAAGTTTGTGCAAGATTCTTTCAAAGATTTTATATATGACTAGCTCAACGACAAAAGATTCACTGAAAGGCCTAAGAGAAAGGGACCCAGTCGCAAATAGAAAGCAAAAGAGATTGAAAGTAAAATATTTTTTACTAAAACCATCCTGATGATCAGATTCAAGATTAGAAGATTTAAGTTGCTTCTAAATTTTCCTCTTAAAGGATATTCGATAACTTTTGAAAGAATGGAGATTAAAATAATAGGACCTTAATTATAAATGTGAGAGAGATTTCGCTTCTTCTGAAGAGGTTAAACTAGCACATTTCTCCAACAGGAATTATAGATTTAAGTGGACAGGTATTCTTATTTTTGCGTTAATTAATTTCATAGATAGCAGAAATATCGTTTTAAATAGATAAATTACAGTGCTATTCAAATATGAGTTGGAGGAACGTAAAGGAGGAGGAATAGCTCTTACATCGTCTAAAGTGGAATTAGGTTAAAAGGTATAAGCGAAGGTAGGAGGACAAGAGCAAGAAGCAACATTTACAGTAAGAAAGAATTTGAAAATCACAATATATAAATATTAACAAAATACCAGAAGAGAACAAGTAAGTGGAACCAGAAAAAATAATTACATTCTAAACTTTTTAAAGAATTTAAGTATTACGGAGGATAGATTTTGCATGGTTCCGGAATGATAAATTTCCGAAGTTTGATGACAATGCTAATCATGGAAGCAACACCACTGCAGCAAGTAGCACAAGAGCAAGCATAGTTAAACCAAAGTTTATTAACCTGAGGGAAATGAAAGTTGCATGTTTGACTTTTTCTAGAGAAAATCATCTCGAGAATGTACTTTGCACACTCCGAAGGACCATTCTCATCTCCCGATGAAGTAAATAATCATTCAAACAGATATCAGAGAAAAATTTAAAAAAAAGAATTGGTAGCAACACCAAAAATTCCAAAAACACTTCCATGTTGTAGGAATATTTGAATTGACAACAAAATGATGAGAGGAACCTCTAAAACGAAAATTTTAAAAGTTTTTACTAAAGCTATCATAATGATCACGTATAAGATTATAAGAATTCAGTTGCTTTCTAAATTTTGCTATTTTCCTGGTGCATTAGAAGGAAAGGATAAAAAAAGATAAAGCTATTAGGAATATAATATAAAATTGCATGATCTGCTCAAGGCTATTCTGAGTAGAAAAATGGATCTTAAGAGAAAACCCGTGTTAGTAGTAGGGTTGGCCGACACACCGGGTGCGGTGCGGTGCGGTGCGTGGTGCGGTCATTTTAGTGCAGTGTGGTGCGGTGCGCAAGACTATTTCAGCAACACGGTCGGTGCGGTGCGGTGCAGTGCGAAAGAAAAAATGAATGTGCGGTAGGGTGCGGTGCGCAAAGAAAAATTAACGGTGTGCGGTGCGGTGCGGTGCGTGGTGCGGGCCCTGGTGCGCACCGCACCGAATAATTGTATCCTGCGATAATCTTCTGTTCCGTATGATAATATATATACATGTATGTGTCTAGTAGGAACATGACATTGAAAATCTCCATATTTTCTTTTCTCTCTGTGAGAAAGACATTGACTACTCCAGTATCACCATCCCTGCTTTAATAATTGTTGTTGACTATATATATATATATATATATATATATATATATATATATATATATATATATATATATATATAATATATATATATATATATATATATATATATATATATATATATATATATATTTTTTTTTTTTTTTTTTTTTTTTTTTTTTATCTCCTACGGTGGGCAAATGCCCTAGGCCTACCAATTTAAACCGGAGTTGGGAAGCAATCGGATTCGGGGTCGTTAACGGCCGACGTGGCCCGATACACGGCGTTTAAAAGTGTGCAAGTCAAAGGAAGTTGGGAAAACAGATAAAGGAAGTGTGTTCCAGACTTTACCAGTAGAGTATATGTAAGATTGAGCATAGCGGTTAAGTCTGGGGTCGGAGAGTTGAACAGAGAAAGGATGAGACTGTGTTGAAAGACGTGCCGCACGAGCCCTTCTCAGTGGAGGAGGTATGCGACGTGAGAGTTCAGAAGAGCAATGTCCATTGTAATAGCGATAGTATAGAGAGAGTGACGCAACAATTCGACGGGAAGAAAGAGATTGGAGAGAGTTAGTAAGAGCAGGAGAGTTGATAAGACGAAAAGCCCTAGACTCCACCTTTTCAAGATGAGCTGTATGTGTGGACCCACCCCAGATATGCGAGGCGTACTCCATACAGGGGCTAACAACACCCCTATACAGAGCAAGCAACTGGGGTGGCGTAAAAAAATTACGAATTCGCCACAGAACACCCAACCTCTTAGAAGCTTGTTTAGAGAGAGAAATAATGTGATCTTTCCAAGAAAGATCACGAGAAAAAGAAACACCGAGAATATTGAGAACAGATGAAGGTTTGAGTTGAGTGTTTTCGAAGATGTCATAGTTGTGTGGAAGATTGTGTCTAGTAAAAAGATTTAGGAATTGAGTTTTTGAGGCATTGAAAACGACCATGTTTTCTCTGCCCCAAATTGAAATGAGAGATAGATCAGAGGTCAGTTGCTCCGAGGCAATCCTTCTTGCGTCTAATAACTGCTGTTTTTCAAATTGAAAGGAATAATGAAGGGTGGAGTCATCGGCATAGGAGTGTATAGGAGACGAAGTAATAGAGAGAAGATCATTGATGAAAATTAGAAAAAGAGTTGGAGAAAGGACAGATCCTTGAGGAACACCACTATTTATAGATTTATAGGTGGAGCGGTGGCTGTCTACAACAGCTGCTATAGAACGACCAGAAAGGAAATTAGATAGGAGGTCACAGAGAGAAGGATAGATTCCGAAAGAGGGAAGTTTGGAAATCAAAGCTTTGTGCCAGACTCTATCGAAAGCTTTCGATATGTCTAGCGCCACAGCGAAAGATTCACCGAGATATATATATATATATAAATATAAATATATATATATATTATATATATAATAATATATATATATATATATATATATATATATATATATATATATATATATATATATATATATATATATATATATATATATACCTCTCTGATGGGGAAAGGCCTACCAAGTTACTACCAGAGCTAAGAAGCAATCCAGAAATAGGATCAATTTAAATGGCCGACATGTCCCGATACACAGATTTTAAAGGCGTGTTAGTCATAGGAAGTTTTAAAAATAGATGATGGAATTGTGTTCCAGACTTTACCAGTAGAGTACATGTAAGATTGAGCATAGCGGTTAAGTCTGGGGTCGGAGAGTTGGACGCAGAAAGGATGAGAGTATATATATATATATATATATATATATATATATATATATATATATATATATATATATATATATATATATATATATATATATATATATATATATATAATTGAATTTCTGTAGTACAAATTTTACATCATAATTTGTTTTAATGATTGTAGTTTTAATATTTTCAAAATTGATTTTAATAGTTTTAATAATTTTAACTATAATTATTTTAATTAGGTTACTGTATTGTGTGCTAGCGTGTGTGCATGTGCGCTTGCGGGAGTGAGTTAGTGAGTGCGTGTGTGCGAGCGTGCGTGTCTGAGTGTGTGCGTGTGTGCGTGATTTTTTTTTTTTTTTTTTTTTTTTTTAATGCCTAATTTGAGTGTTCGTGGGGCTGGGCGTAGACGGGGGCTTTCTATTACCTTTGCTAACGTTCGTGGCCTTCGATCTAATCTCGCGTCTGTTGAACACTACCTCACTACCTCTCTTCCTAACCTTTTACTTCTGTCTGAGACCCAGCTGGACAAGGGATTCTTTCTCTAGCAATCTTAATGTCTCTAACTACAACTTTTTTCACAATTTCCGTCTAAATGGTGGAGTCTGTGCCTATATTAACATTAACACTCCTGTGACACGTCTCGAAAATCTAGAATCTCCTAATTTCGATGTTTTATGGCTTAAAATCTGTCTTCCTACTACTACAATTATCTTGTGCTT
This sequence comes from Armadillidium nasatum, assembly GCA_009176605.1. Lineage (NCBI taxonomy): Eukaryota > Metazoa > Arthropoda > Malacostraca > Isopoda > Armadillidiidae > Armadillidium > Armadillidium nasatum. Next base: position 31,076 of record SEYY01002645.1, read on the forward strand.
CTGCTACTGCTCCCTAATGGAACAGATTTTTCAGTCTTTTTTCAATATCTTACTACTACTCACGAGACTGTCACTTCTTCTCATCCAAATGCTGAGGTCCTCTATTTAGGGGATTTCAACGTACACCACACTGAGTGGTTGGGTTCCTCTCATACTGATACAGGTGGGAGGGAGGCCAATTCATTCAGCATTCTTAACGATCTGGAGCAGTTGATTAGGGAACCCACACACATTCCAGATCGTCCTAACCAATTCTTGAATACACTTGATTTATGCTTCACCACTACTCCTTCTAGTTATAAATACACCATTTTCTCCTCCTATTGGTAACTCTGACCATAATCTTATAGCTCTTAGTTATAATGCTTTCTCTCCAACAGCTCCACCATGCCCTAAACGTACTTTCTGGCACTTTAATCGGGCTAATTGGGAGGCAATGCTCCGCTTCTTTGCTAACTATCATTGGAATGAATCTTGCTTTGTCTCGAGGGACGTTTCTGTCTCTGCTGAAAAGGTAGGGGCAGTAATCCTTGAAGGGATGGGCAGATTCATTCCATCTTCAACTAAATCTTTTTCTCCTCAAAATCCATGGTTCGATGGCAATTGTTCTCTTGCCCTCCGGGAGAGAGACAATGCTTATCGTGAATGGAAAAACTCTCCTTCTCCTATCACTCTTGCTAATTTTCATTCAGCTCGGAATCGATGCAGGGATGTTCTTCGACGGACTAAGCTTACTTTCATTAAAAGGAAGTGCGCTGACCTCCATGGCTCTCCTACTGATAAAAATTTCTGGCCTCTTGTCAAAAATATCTCTAACAACTTCTGTAAATCTGCCTTTCCTCCTCTTATTCGCTCTGATGGTTCTGTAGCTAATACTCCTTCTGAAAAGGCTAATCTCTTCGGCCTCCTTTTTTCATCTAATTCCACCCTGCTCGATTCTGGCATCCCTCCTCCTACTCCTTCTCCTCTCAGGTGTCCCATGCCTCTACCTATAATTACTCATGATCGGGTGCATGGGATCCTGAAATCTATGAACGTCAGGAAGTCCAGTGGCCCGGATGGCATTCCCCCTCGTGTTCTGAGGAGTGTGCTTCCGAGTTGGCCCCTGTCCTCGTTCAGCTCTACTCTCTATGCCTTAATACTAATACTTTTCCTCTATGCTGGAAGCGTGCGTTGGTTCAGCCGATTCCGAAAAAAGGTAGCCGTTCTGATACCTTCTAACTATCGACCTATAGCTCTCACTTGTGTTCTATCTAAAATTTTTGAAACTCTCCTCAACTCTCATTTCCTGGATCATTTGGAGTCTCATTCTCTTCTCTCTGATCACCAGTATGGCTTTCGTCGCTCGAGGTCAACTGGTGACATACTTTCCTATCTTACTGATCTATGGTCTTCTGCCCTTAGGGACTTCGGGGAGTCTTGTGTGGTGGCGCTTGACATATCCAAGGCTTTCGACCGGGTATGGCATGCGTCACTACTCTCTAAGCTCCCTTCCTTTGGGTTTCCTCCTTCTCTTTGCTTACTCTTGTGTAGTTTTCTCTCAGATCGTTCCATTTCGGCAGTTGTAGATGGAGCGACCTCTTCCTCCTTTTCTGTCAACTGTGGTGTTCCTCAGGGTTCTGTTTTATCTCCAACCTTATTCTTACTTTTCATTAACGATCTTCTCCACTGCACTTCTAACTCTGTTCACTCTTATGCTGATGATTCAACTCTACATTCTTCTACTCATTTCAAATCTGCTCCCTCTTTTGCTTCTAGACTTGCTTCTCGTCTTCAACTTTCCGATTCTATTCTTGCCGATCTGGATGGAATTTCCCGGTGGGGACATAGCAACCTTGTGAAATTCAACTTCTTTAAAAACTCAACTTCTTTACATCTCCCTCTCAAAAACACCTCCTAACTTTCCTATCCTCTTCGATGGCTCTCCCGTCTCACCTGTAAATAACATTAACATTCTTGGTCTAAACATAAACAACAAACTGTCTTGGAAACCACATATCACAATGGTTGCTAAAGCTGCCTCTAAGAAGCTGGGAGTTCTGTTCAGGTTGCGAGAGTTTTTTTTCTTCTGAGCAGTTACTCCAGATATATAAGGGTCTTATTCGCCCTTGTATGGAGTACTGTTCTCACATTTGGGGGGCTCTGGCTCCTCCTCTCTTCTAGATAGGGTTGAGTCAAAAGCTATGAGATTAATAAACTGTCCCCTACTTTCAAACTCTCTTGACCCTCTGTCTCCTGCGACGTGACGTTGGCGCGCTATCTCTTTTCTACAGGTACTACAATGGCAGGTGCTCGAGGGAATTGGCCTCTCGCATTCCTCCACCGTTGCGTCGTCCTCGTTGCACGAGGGGTGCCCTGCTTTCGCACCAATTTTGTGTGGACGTAGGGAATCCCAGGCTAGCCCGTTGTGGTACCTCCTTCTTTCCAGCCACCTCTATTCTGTGGAATTCTCTATCCATCTTCTATTTTTCCAACTGTATTTAATCTTCCACTCTTCAAGTCTTCCGTCTGCGCCCACCTGAGGGCTGTGCGTTAGATGTGTGTGTTTGTGTGAATTTGTCCTTGTGTGTGTGCCCCCTCCTTGAAAAGGGCTCTGCCCTTGAGTGGTGGCGTTTTGTAAAAAAAAAAAAAAAAATATGCTTCAATTGTATATGTTGGTGCGGTGCGGTGCGGTGTGGTGCGCAACAAATGACAGTTGGTGCGGTGCGGTGCACGACGACCTGGTGCGGTGTGGTGCGGTGGTGCGGTGCGGAAAATTCCGGAGCTCGGCCATCCCTAGTTGGTAGTGAACATTGAAATCAACTAAAATGATGATTTCAAGGAAAGAAAAAGAAGAAAATTTTTTCTCTATTTTGGGGTTAGATATATAGTATAAGATTTTTGGGATAGCCAGTGGAATTTTGAAAAGAATAAACAAAATATACGAATTAAGATATAAAATTGCTTCAGAGCTTAAATGTCATGTAGCCTGCAGGTGGATCAGACTTAAACTTTCCTACTGTTCCAGGAGACAGGCCTGCAGGTAGCACCCTGGTTTTTGCTTTTATATTGAATTAGCTATATTTTTTTCGTCCCTATGAGGTGGAAAACGTTAAAACGGCTTGGCCTGAAAAAACAAAACAAGGAAAAAAAAGGAAAGTTTTAAAATAAAAATAATCTACGGTTTCTTCCCGTTCAATTTCACTGTTTTCCTTCGAAAATTATATTATATATATATTATATATATATATATATATATATATATATATATATATATATATATATATATATATATATATATATATATATATATATATATATATATATATATATGATTCTCCTCTAATCGTGTGAACTTGGAAACAAATTATGGAAAGAGGAAAAATAAAGGAAATTGTTATTGAAGAGAAGACAAAAACTCTGAAAAAGTTATTGAAGAAATGCTCTGTTTTTGGTTCGAAGCAAATGCTATTATTGGTTTAAGACTCGAGTTTTAAAATTTGAAATATTTTAACTTAATTAAAATTATTTGTACTTGGAATCTGAGATGGAGCTATATTGTTTTCAAAATTTCATTTGACGATTTTAATGAAATGTAAAATACGAATTTGCATTTGAAAAGGAGATACTCAAAACATTAGGTTCTATGAAGAGATAAGCTGCATTACTGGAAATCGAGCCATTTAAAGATAATTTCAGTCTTTTCATTGTTTGGAAGCAAAGAGTGAAAAACAAAACAAAGCCATGTAATAAATTTTTGGACTTTAAAACGACGTCTTAGAAGCTAGAAGGATTCCTCTGAAGAAAGTTTCCTAAGACTAATGATGCCAAGACGAAGTGTTTTAGAACTCTTTTCCAGAGCGGTTAGAATAATGTGGTGAAATAGTGCAATGGAGTGATCATGGTACTTTAATTATAATCATTATAGTTTCTTAAACATAAAGAATTGTTCCATAATTTTTAAATATTTAATTAACTTTACCTATGTTCAATAAAACTTATCAAAAGAAAAATCTTTGAACTGGCGATAAGGTTTTGACTATCCTTTTCACAAATTTAAAAAGAAAAGTTAAAAATTAATTACATCTGTTTTTCAATTAAAAACACCCTGCAATATGATGTGCAAGTCATTGCATATATATATATATATATATATATATATATATATATATATATATATATATATATATATATATATATATATATATATATATATATATATAGAGAAGTCGAAATGAAACCAAGTGATGTCAATAAATAGCGTAATAATTTCAATTGTCTTTTCCAATATTGTTAACACTACATAAGGAATGAAGCAGCCATGTTTGACAAGACTTGGATTTACTGCCTTTATTTAAGCATTCTCGCTACAAATAGTTATTCTATCTTATATCTTGTAACATCCAAATATATTGTTTACTCAAGGTTCCACACACAAGAGCCCACACACAAACACACACCCATATATATATATATATATATATATATATATATATATATATATATATATATATATATATATATATATATATATATATATATATATATATATATATATATATATATTCCCTCCTTTCTTATTATCAATATGGTTTATGGCGTTCGATATCTACTGGTGATATACTTTCTTATCTCACTGACTTATGATCTTCTGCCCTTAGGGACAATGGTGAGAATTTGTAGTGAAGCTTGACATAACTGGGGCATTTGACCGTGTGTGGAATGCTTAACCGCTTTCCAAGGTCCCTTAATTTGGGCTTCATCCTTTTCTTTCATACTTAATTCCAGCTTTCTTTCTAATCGTTTCATTTCAGCTGTTTTTGATGGGGTGACTTCTTCTTTCCTTTCTGTCAATAGTGGTGTTCCTCAGGGTTATGCCTTCTCTCCTACTCTATGATCATCTTTCATTAATTAATGATTTTCTCTGTTGCTCGTCTAACCCTATCCATTCATATGCCGATGACTCTACCCTCCATTCTTCTACTCCTTTCAAATCTGCTCCCTCCTTTGCATCTAGAATTGCCTTTCGTATTTGTCTTTAAGATTCCATTCCTGCAGATCTTTGTATAATTTAATAATGGGGTCGTCTCAGCCTTTCGAGATTCAACTCTTTAAAAACTCAACTTCCAGAAATCTCCCTCTCAAAGACAACTCCTATCTTTTCTATTTCTTTTGATGGTTCTCCCGTTTCTCCAGTTGACAATATAAACATTCTTGGCCTGAACATAAACAAAAAAATTTCTTGGAAACCTCACATCCCAATGGTTGCTAGGGTGGTCTCAAAGATGCTGAGAGTTTTGCTTAGACTGCGATAATTTAGTTCTTCTTCACAGTTTCTCCAATTATTCATGGGCCTTATCTGCCCTTGTATGAAGTACTGCTCTCATATCTGGGATGGCTCAAGTTTCACTCGTCTTTTACATGGGGTTGAATCTAAAACTAAAAGACTTATAAGATGTTCCTACTTCACTTGACCCTTAATCTTTGCGACGTGACGTTAATGTATCGTCTCTTTCTATAGTTACTACAGCGACAAATGCTTCAAGGGAACTGTCCACTCGTTTAACTCCACCTTTACGGTGTCCTCGTAGGACAAGGGGTGGATTGTTTGCAGATAAATTTTGCGTGAACATAGGCAACTCCAGGCTTGTCCGTTCTGGTGCCTCCTTCTTTCCAGCCACCTTTGTTTTGTATAATTTTCTCCCATCTTCTGTTTCCTGCTGAATTTAATCTCCATTACTTTAAAGCCCAGGTTTGCGCTCACCTACGAAATTTGGTTAGGTGGGACTTTTGGTGTTTTATTTTCTATTGCTTTAACACTTTCTCCATATATAGAGTTCTGCCCGTGAGCAGTAGTGATGAGAATATATATATATATATATATATATATATATATATATATATATATATATATATATATATATATATATATATATATATATATATATATATATATATATATATATATATATATATATATATATATATATATATATATATATATATATATATATATATATATATATATATATATATATATATATATATATATTGGATATTGTTTTCCACAAATTATGAAATTTTTGATAACAATCAAATCAAACCTTCGACAGTTTTTAAATAATATTCTCGTAGTTTCTTCTTCTTGTGTTCTGACTTTGAGGGATCACATTACTTCCATTCCAAAACAAACATCTAAGAGACTACTAGGTTTTCTGAGACGCCATCAAAAATTCTTCATGCCACCCCAGTTGCTATCTCTTAATTTGTGTGTTGTATCCACCTGTATAGAGTACGTATAACACATCTGAGTGGTTCCACTGATGTTATTTTCCTCGAAAGAGTGTAGCACATAGGTTTTCGTCTTATGGGAAGGGTCAATTCTTGAAAAAAAAATTTTTCATCCGATTTTCCTGAAATTTTCAGCATAGATAGCTTTTTTCTCGACGAAAATACTCCATTCCTAACGTTTTTACGAGGGATTTAAAGTTTAGAAGATATTTCGGAAATTTAAGGCAAATTTAAATCTACAGTGAGATAAAAATTTTTTTGGGCTCTAATTTGGTGTGTATATTCCAAAATCTATTGGCTACAAAAACTTTTTTAGAGTTTTGATGTGTGCATAACAGAAAACAGGTTATATGCCCTTACTTGACAAGGTGTCGAAATTTTTTTTTCCAATTTTGAAAAATTCACACCTTCGGATAAAAAAAAAATTGTAAAAAAAAAAAATCTAGATTGGAAGTCGTTTTTTTGGGACTTTATTAGAGGAGGGATAGATCTAAAACTTTTATTTAAAACACTTTTAAAACCTATTTGTCTGATTCGAGATACAGCTAATCGAAAATGGCCGAATTTTCGACGAAATTTCAAATTTTCAAAAGTTTGAGAGGCTCAATCTCGAATAGAACAATTAGGTTTTAAAAGTGTCTTAAATAAAAGTTTTAGATCCATCCTTTCTCTAAACAATATCATATCCAATTTTCAAAAGCATTCAACACAGGAATTTTTTTTAATAATTTTTTTTCTCCGGAAGGGTATGTTTTTTTTCAATTTTTTTTTCAAAAAAAAATTTGAACTTCTATAATCAAATGCTATCCGTAATATTCCCAAATGTTCTCTGTTAATATTGTAGAGATTGGGGCTAAGAATGTAAAGGGGAATTTTTGAATCATTCTGACCACTATTTTACCACTTCTATTTAATCTCTTTTTGAATTTTGACCCCCTATAACTGCTAAACCGTTAGAAACTCAGAAAAACGTCAGAAATCGAATGTTAATTAATTTAAAAAATGCATATACATTGTAAATTTCAGCTCAATAGGTCAAATAATAAAAGAAAGTCTTGAAAATGGACCCTCTCTTATCAACTCTTTACCTCTTACTTTCTCTCTCCAGTATATTTCTGCCTTTCGATCTGTTGCGTACTTTTCTTTATACTATCTTTGTTACAACAAATACTTAAATCCCTGTAATTCACCTAAATTTTGTCATTAATTAATGCAAAACAAAGTCATGCTAGTATCTATCTGAAATGCAAGTCGTAGAACTCTGTATTCATTCTTCATTATGAAACTATGCAATATATAATTCGAATCTCCATAGTTATTTATTTATTTTTTTATGTATATATTCTCCGGTGGGCAAAATCCGGAATATGGGATGTTGGTCTACGCCATTAGCATCTAAGGGGAGGTGAGAAGGAAAAATGTATTAATGATAGAACATTTCCTTCCGAGAGAGGATTATTGAATCCTTAAAATGGGTCCAGAAAAGAGCATGAGAAAAAATGAGGTACAAGGCTATGCTACCAGTGCCTAAAAGATGGGGGGTTAAAAAAGGAAGGAGGCAAAAGGTACATATCCATCCGGGTGGAATTGATTCCTTAAAATGTTTCAGGAAAGAGGATAAAAAAATGGAGTGCTCTCCGTACTCCATCATTCCTCCGATGGAAGGGTTTTCGACCCCTAAAAAGTTGTTAGGAAGGACCCTGGACTTGCAGCATTGAACAAAAGTATCTCATGAATGAGCGTGAGATTGGCCTGATCAATATATATTCGCCAATTGCCTTTAAGGTTGACATGCACTTTTTTAAGCGGAAAGTGCAATCGTTACTATATATATATATATATATATATATTATATATATATATATATATATATATATATATATATTATATATATATATATATATATATATATATATATATATATATATATATATATATATTGGAATTGCAGATTTTTTCCATTTTGTTATTTTTTTGTTTTGTTTTTATTTCATCTGAAAAGTGAAAAAATTCCGAACAGCGAAGGAATTTAGCAAGAATTAAGAAATAAATAATAAGAATAATTATAAATAAAAAATAATAATAAATATATAATATATATAATATTATATAATATATATATATATATATATATATATATATATATATATATATATATATATATATATATATATATATATATATTATATATATATATATATATATATATATATATATATATATATATATATATATATATATATATATATATATATATATATATATATATATATATATATATATATATATATATATATATATATATATATATATATATATATATATATATATATATATATATATATATATATATATATATATATTATATATATATTATTTGAAATGTTGAAGTTATTCCCCATTGTGCTAATAAAGTGATGAAGTGTGCGAAACATTCCGCTGCACTCGTCTGTTTTTAGTTATCATGTTTCTAATTTAGAGCTTTCTGAATTCTCTACTTTATAGCTTAGATTATCTTGCTAACCTAAAACTTAATTCAACACATAATCTATTTATCACCGAACACTACTGACCATCCAAAACACTTCGACTATCTAAACTCAAAAAATGAACGCGTTTTCCCATCATTTCCGGAAATTATTATTCTTGATATAGTCAATATTCACACCACCAGAGATCTTCCTCCATTCTTGAAGACACAGTTGGTAAAACCGCTTACTCTTGTCCATCCAAAGCATCCTCAGGCATATGTTGCAACTCCTTCATTTTTCCAATAATCTTGGAGATGAACCCAACTTTATAGACTTTTTTAGCTTTAAATCCTTTTCCTTATTCTCCTAAACTCCTTCCACCACTGTGTTCTTCAGATCACCTTTATGTCTCTATATATAATATTATCTCTTCAAGTATTTCAATGAAAACCCCCCACTTACATCAAGAACCATTTTTTGAATTTCATTGCTACTAACTGAATCAGTTAGTAGCAATGAAATTCAAAAAATGGTTCCTTGTGGTCTTATTACTCTTTTGATTTCCCTTGAAATGATTACTGCTTCAGAAGAAGGAATTTCTTTTTGAGATTACATAACGCATGGTCGATATAAGGTTTTCACGTAATTAAGCGTACATTACATTTTTTCCCTGATACTAAAATCCTAAGCTAATAGACTTTGTTTAATCTCTGCTTGTTCTCAAGCTATTTACCCCAAGGGAATTGCCTTAAAAATTATCGTCGTTTTCAGTATCCAGAAATTTATTCTACTTATATGTAGCTCCAGAATCGTTAGAAATTTATTTTTTAGACACTAAAATTTATTTTCTCCGAAGAAAATTGTAAGATATCTTTGGTTATTCTACCACAAACTTTTAAATGTATTTTTGAAAAAAAAATCCATATTATCATTGTTTTTTTTATACTTGCTGTCCTTTCTACTGGCGAAAGTTCTGCATCAGTTGTAAAATGTCTATATTGGCAAAACTGGGAAGCCAGGGTAACCCTAATCGAGTGAGATGAGGCCCAAGGAGGGTAGAACCCCGGGGCCTAGCCCACTATAAGAAGACCTATAAGACCTACTCACTACTCTCCTCAACCCCTTCCCCACTTCCCTCTCTCCACCAAAGAAAAATAATTAAATAAAAAATAAATAAATGGAAATAATTAAATATAATTAAAAATTTATGAAAAATCATTAAAAGGAAATAAATAATTATCAGAAAAATATAAAATTCAACCACTACCTCCCATTCCTTTCAATATGGGCGAGTTTATATTGGTGAATCGTAAACTTTTTTACTTTCTGCCCTCTAAGGGTTATCCACTAAAAGTGGAAGCCTCTATACCTATATCATCGGAGAGTTGAATTCCAAAATATGTTTTGAGGTACTTCCCCTTCCTTGTTAAAACGGGTTTTATATACCCCTCTCCCGCTGCCCTCTCCACTCACAATCGCGTCCCGTTATAAATGACACCGTCTACCGGTATTATTATAATTATTATTATTATTATTATTATTATTATTATTATTATTATTATTATTATTTTCATTAATTTACTTTAATTTTTTATAGTTCTTATTCAATATTTTTATTTCATGCTTATTATTATTCTTATTATTATTATTATTATTATTATTATTATTATTATTATTATTATTATTATTATTATTATTATTATTATTATTATTTCTTCATTCTTTTAGTTTTCTTAAAGTTCTTATATCTTCCTTTGAATAAATTCTTCAGTAGATATATTGGCCTCAGGCCAAAGATTAGCCCTAAATTTTGTAAAATTTAGGCCTAAAAATCGGTTTAACACCTAGGCATTGGGCTTAAGGTAAGAAAAGGTGGCCGTTTGGCTTAAAGCAAGTCGACTTTGCGAACGCATACGATAGGAACATGTGGCGGTTAGGCCTAGAACAATTTGACATCGTTTACACCTTTGCATTATTTTTAAGATATCCATTCTACGAAGATGTTCATTATGCCTATAACAGAATTTTACTTTCTATTTTTTCTTGTGATTTCACAATTCTATTTTTTTCAGTTTCCTTTATTATTATTATTATTATTATTATTATTATTATTATTATTATTATTATTATTATTATTATTATTATTATTATTATTATTATTATTATTATTATTATTATTATTATTATTATTATTATATTATTATTATTATTATTATTATTATTATAAAAAATCAAAATGAAAATCCGCCCTTAGGAAGAGTAATTAGCCCTGTTAGCAGATTCATTTGAGGATGAACAAAGAGTTTCATGAGTCGACGGCAATTATCCGCTGGCTGGCGAGGCCTATCGAGGACACAAGCACAAGAGACTAATGCTCAAATTTCTCTACTCAAACCCGGCCTTGAACCCGGGTTTCTCTGTGCCAAGCGAGTTCTCGATTAACTGAGCTACAGAGTCGCTTTGATTATTATTATTATTATTATTATTATTTATTATTATTATTATTATTATTGGTTATGTAAGTGTATGTGAGTAGGTATTTGTATATGTGTTTAGCAGTGTTATATAATAATAATAATAATAATATTAATAATAATAATAATAATATAATTATTTATTTTTTTTTATTTTTCTAATGAATTCTCTTTTGTCATCTTTATTATTTAAAATACAAAATTACATAC
>SEYY01002646.1:2500-5000 GCA_009176605.1 Armadillidium nasatum
GAAAAGTGGTGGCTACCACACGACTACCAGTCGGCATTCCACAAGGGGACTTAGAAAACACCCAGCCTCCTGATTGATACCCCTGCGCTACCACAAAGTATAGGGACCTCCTGCACCACATAGTTGGTAACTCCGGAGATAATTAGGTCCCTACATATTGGTAACCCTAGTCATCGGTTACCATATATATATATATATATATATATATATATATATATATATATATATATATATATATATATATATATATATATATATATATATATATATATATATTATATATATATATATATATATATAACAAACCTTGGTTTAAATCTGTTTGTTCTCGCGCTATCCGCCGCAGGGATGTTGCCTTTAGGGATTACTGTCGTCTTCAAACTCCAGAAACTCACGCTACTTATATTTCATCCATTAATTGAGCAAAATCTATCCTTCGTAATACTAAAAACTCATTTCTCCGTAGAAAATGAAATAATCTTTCTGGTTCCTCTTCTTCACGTTCTTTCTGGCATTTTGCAAAAAACTGTCAACTCTAACTTTGCTTCTTCCTCTTTCCCTCCTTTAATATCTTCCGAGGGTAAAACTGCTGTTTACCTTTTTCTAAAGCTGAACTCTTCGATCAAACTTTTGCCTCTAATTCAACCTTAGACGATTCCTGAGCTATTCTTCTTCCTTCGACCCCCTCTAACTCAATTATGCCTAAAATTAGAATTTCTTCTAAAGATGTCATTTCTGCTCGCTATGAGCTTTATTAATACTAAGAAGGCGTACGGTCCTGATGGTATTCCTCCTGTGGTTCTCAAAACTTGTGCTTCCGAGCTTGCACCGTGCCTCGGTAAACTATTTTGTCTTTGTCTCTCTACTTCAACCTTCCTGTCTTGCTGGAAACGTGCACTCATTTAGCCTGTGCCGAAGAAGGGGGACCCATCTCAACCCTCTAACTACCTTCCTATTTTTTTGACCTCCGTTCTCTCTAAAGTTTTCGAATCTATCCTTAACAGGAAAATTTGTAAACATCTCAATTCTTCTAATCTTATCTCAGATCGCCAGTATGGCTTTCGTAAGAAACGCTCTACGGGTGATCTTCTTTCCCTTCTCTCTGAATCTTGGTCCTCCGCTATTCGGCATTTCGGTGAATCTTTTGCTGTGGCGCTGGACATATCGAAAGCCTTCGATAGAGTCTGGCACAAAGCTTTGATTTCTAAACGTCCCTCTTTCGGTATTTATCTATCTCTCTGTGATCTTCTCGCTAATTTCCTTTCCGGTCGTTCTATAGCAGCTGTTGTAGACGGCCACCGTTCTTCCTTTAAATCTATTAATAGTGGTGTTCCTCAAAGTTCTGTACTATCACCAACACTTTTTCTACTCTTCATTAATGACCTTCTCTCTATCACCTCATCTCCTATCCACTCCTATGCTGATGACTCCACCCTTCATTATTCCTTCCATTTTGAAAAACGTCCCACCCAACAGCAGTTGATAGACTCGAGAAGGGTAGCCTTGGAACAACTAACCTCTGATCTTTCCGTATTTCAAATTGGGGCAGAGAAAACATGGTTGTTTTCAATGCCTCAAAAACTCAGTTCCTCCATCTCTCCACTCGACACAATCTTCCACACAACTATGATATCTTCTTCGAAAACACACAACTCAAGCCTTCATCTGTCCTTAATATTCTTGGTGTTTCTTTTTCTCGTGATCTTTCTTGGAAAGATCACATTACTTCTCTTTCTAAACAAGCTTCTAAGAGGTTGGGTGTTCTGAGGCGCCTTCAGAATTACTTCACGCCACCCCAGTTGCTTGCTCTGTATAGGGGTGTTGTTCGTCCCTGTATGGAGTATGCTTCGCACATCTGGGGTGGTTCCACACATACAGCCCTCTTAGAGAAGGTGGAGTCAAGGGCATTTCGTCTCATCAACTCTCCTACTCTTACTAACTCTCTTCAATCTCTTTCTGCCCGTCGAATTGTTGCGTCACTCTCTCTTACTATCGCTATTACAACAGACACTGCTCTTCTGAACTCTCTCGTTGCATACCTCCTCCATTAAGAAGAGCTCGTGCGACACGCCTTTCTACACATTCTCATCCTTTCTCTGTCCAACTCTCCGACCCCAGACTTAACCGCTATGCTCAGTCTTACATATACTCTACTGGTAAAGTCTGGAACACACTCCCTTCATCTGTTTTCCCAACTTCCTTTGACTTGCATACTTTCAAACGCCGTGTGTCTGGACACGTCGGCCACCATCGACCATGATTATAGACCTTTCCCTACTCTGGTGGAATTTGGTAGGCCTCCTGGCCTTTGCCCACCGGAGGAGACATAAAAAAAAATAAAAAAAATATATATATATATATATATATATATATATATATATATATATATATATATATATATATATATATATATATATATATATATATATATATATATATATATATATATATATATATATATATATATATATATATATATATATATATATATATATATATA
>SEYY01002646.1:7500-12500 GCA_009176605.1 Armadillidium nasatum
TATATATATATATATATATATATATATATATATATATATATAATATATATATATATATATATATATATATATATATATATATATATATATATATATTACTTTGTTCATACAAAAGTACAAAAGGTAGGTTAAATGCAGGGTTTTTAAGTTATATATTGATGAGACTTAGGGTGAAAATATATGTAAGTACAATAAAACATGTTAAAGAGATGGCTGAATGCCTTTGATCATACTTTATTGATAAAAAGTTTAGCGTGTTATGGCGAATTAAGATAAGAAAAGCATGTAATTTCCAATAAATTGTTTGTTGGAGAGTGGAAAACATGTGTTTGGTTATGCTAAAGTATAAAAAGTAAGACTATATAAGGAGAAAAAGATTTAGGTAGGGAATGAAATGTGTGCCAGAGAGAAGTCATTGATCATGCAGAAGTGCTGAAAAGTCAGAATGTATATTGAGTTTTTAAAGTAAATGTAGTGGAACTTTGGGTTAGAAATGTATATGAAGGATTAATTAATTATATATTATATGCGTGAGTATGGAGATTTAAATTATATATTGAATAGTTTTGATGGAACAATGAGTGTTAAGTTCTGTAATTTGTGTGTCAGATAGATACTAACATGCTTTTGTTCATATAATAGTGATAAAAGATAGTTTAATGTTTAGATTTATGGCGCATTATGCGAGACTTAGGGCAGAAACCTACACAGTGCCTATGATAAGTGTTGGGGAAATGTCTGAATTCAGTGAGAGAGCATGAATGCAGTGTAAATAAAGACTTTCAGTTTGCGTTAGGGAGATATTTTGCGAGATAAACATATTTAGAGAGGTGGTTACTAGCTTTAAATGAGTGTGATGTGTTTGTTAGAAGCAATATACACGAAATTTGCTTTTATATGTCAAGTATATCAGTGTTTGTAATGTTAAAATTAAAAATTAACTGTTCTTACTTGGAAACAATTGCTGTGTATGCGTGCAAATGTGAATGTGTTTGGATGTATGTGTTCATCACTGAGTCCTTATACGTACTTTACTACGTGCATGAGCGAAGAAGTAGAAAAATTTCAAAGTCCTGCGATTAGAAAACGGCTAGAGTTTGTTACCATGATAGTCTGAAAGATAGAATTAAAAAGGTAATCTGCTTGCTTGTGCGTGAGAGAGAGAGAGAGAGAGAGAGAGAGAGATGTGTTTGGTTATGTTGAAGTATAAAAAGTAAGACTATATAAGGAGAATAAGATTTAGGCTGAAGGGAATATGGAATGAAATGTGTACCAGAGATGTCTTTGATCATGTAAACGTTTGATTGTATATTGAGTTTTAAAGTAAATGATGTAGAACTTTGGTTAGAAACGTATGTGCAGGCTCAATTAATTATATGCTATATAGGTACCCATGGAGATTCAAATTATAAATTGGAAGTTTTGGTTAACAATGATCGTAAAGTTCTGTAATTCGTATGTCAGAAAGGTACTAACACGCTTTTCTTCATGCATTAGTGATAAAAGATAGTTTAATGTTTAGCTTTTTGACGCATGATGCAGGACTTAGAGCAGAAACCTGCACAGTTTCTATGGTAAGTGTTATAGAAATATCAGAATTCAGTGAGAGAGTATGAAAACAGTGTCAATAAAGACTTTCAGTTTGCGTTAGGGAGATATTTGCTGGCATATATATATATATATATATATATATATATATATATATATATATATATATATATATATATATATTATATATATATATATATATATATATTATATATATATATATATATATATTTAGGGGATGGCTAGTAGCTTAAAATGCGTGTGATGTGTTTGTTAGAAGTAATATACATGGAATTTTCTTTGATATGTCAAGTATGTCAGTGTATGTGATGTTAAAATTTTAAACTAACTGTTCTTAATTGGATACATTTGCTGTGTATGCGAATGTGAGTGAGCAAGTGTATGTGTATATGACTGAGTCCTTATACGTACTTTACTTCGTGCATGAGCAAAGAAGTAGAATAAAAATCAAAGTCCCACGAATTGGAATTGGAGTTCCATGACAAATTGCGAATGCAGGTAACATAGTGAAGTCTTCGATGTAGTTACGTGTGTGTGTGCGTATGTGTGCGCCTGTGTGTGTATGTGCATGTGTGGGCGAAGAAGAACGTGAAAAAGATTGTATTTGGTGGCAGCAAAAGCAAAAATAATAATAATAAATAAAAAAACAATGAAAAAGAAAAAGAAAAAAGAAAAAAGAATAAAATTAAAATAAAAAGAAAAAGAAAAGAAAATAAATAAGAAATATGAAAAGGAAAAAAAAGAATTAAAATTAAAATACAAAAGAAAAAAAAATGAAAAAAAATATATAAAATCAAAACAAAACTTGAAATAAACATAATACTTACAGTAAAAAATTTAAAAGCTTATAAAATAAAAATGAAACCAATAAAATTTCATATGTGACATTAAAAGAATAAAGATTACAGCCGAATTGTTGTTTAACAATGAGTCACTTAGTAGAAAAAACAATGAGTTGATACACTAACTTCTTAAACCATTGCATCGTGTACGAAATTAAAGTAGATATTACGGTATCAAAGAATTGAAACTACATTGCTGAAAAATAGTGGAAGATGCTCGTAAGTTAGGGGGAAGTTTGTAATGAATGAAAAGTGAAGGGTCGAACTTAAAAAAGGTAACTCATGAAGCAATTGAGGGCCTGGAAAATACAAAGGTTGAGAAGATTGAAGGTATGGTGATTTTAAAAAGGTTGAGTACGCAAAGATGATGGAGTTGAGATACACAAAAAGGAAGGCAAGAGTAATGAAAAGGTAGAAAAGTTTAAGAAAAATGGTACCCTGAAAAATGTATCGAGCGGCTGGAAATATGTTTTGTTTGCGTGTATGCTTGAGTATATATATATATATATATATATATATATATATATATATATATATATATATATATATATATATATATATATATATATATATATATATATATATATATATATATATATATATATATATATATATATATATATATATATATATATATATATATATATATATATATATATATATATATATATATATATATATATATATATATATATATATTGTGTTGTGTTTGATTTGAATGTATTGGTATTGTAATGTATGTATGAATATACTTTAATGCATTGCATTTAAAAAATTAAGAAAATATGAATAGAAAAGGAAAATTACGAATTATTTTAGTTATAGCTTTGTAAAGAAAACGGGTACTAGTTTAGAATATATTAAATAATGTGGAATAAAAATATACGTCTAATGAAGTAAAATGTAAATGCAAATTTGGAAATTTAAAAATTTTGTAAAATTGATGTAGAGGACTTAAAAGAGCAATTATGCTTTTATATTGATGTGTTCTCGTTGGTCCAGTGGACAACGTCGTGGAAATCTTCCCGAGGTTAGACGTTCGAGCCTGCTTTTAGATCAAAATTTGAGAGATTGGTTTTTTGGCAAAATTGATGTAAAGAGTTTATAAGAGAGAAAGTCTACGGAGATGGCGAGTATGTTTTCATCAAAATCCCAGACGCGCAGCCCTTCGAGGAACCTCCGAGTTCCGGAACCCTTCTACGAGGGGGAACTCCTTTCCCCCCCCTCAGGAACCTCCGTGTTCCGAAACCTTTCTATGAAGAAGGGGGGACTCCGTTCCTCCCTCTCGCAAGGAACCTCCGTGTTCCGAAAACCCTTGCAGGATGTTGAAGTGGCTCTGGTTCGAATCCCAGGTGAATCGTTTCCTTGGAATTCCGTTCTAAAACCTGTCAAAAAGCCTCAGGAAGGTGCCCGAGATCAACTTCCGGTCTAATTCCTGTCAAAAAGGCCTCAGGAAAGAAGCTGAGATCAGCTTCCGGTCTAGATTTCGTTAAGCCTAATTGCGGTCGATCTCGCCACCTATACTATTATATATATATATATATATATATATATATATATATATATATATATATATATATATATATATATATATATATATATATATATATATATATATATATATATATATATATATATATATATATATATATATATAAATTGAAAACTTGAAAGAAATTTAGAAATTCTATGTTAAATAGTCACTATTAAAATTTTATATTCTAATAAATAATAACTTCCTTTTTTGAAACGAAGGTATTTCAAAGGAAATGAAATTTGATTAATTTGAAAGGAGTTCAGACATTTGTGGAAAATTTTTCAATTTTTTTTTATCTTAAAAGTACCAGCATCAAATTTTGGAGTCTTTCATAATTTGAACATCATTCGTATTTTGGCAATCTTGTAATATTTCCATTGCATTAGTAGTTTCAGAGATATGAAACTTTTTTTTTTATTTTTAACTTTTTTTTGGTCACTACTTATCTAGCCCAAACTTTCAGGAACATTACATGAAGGTTATATATATATATATATATATATATATATATATATATATATATATATATATATATATATATATATATATATATATATATATATATATATATATATATATATATATATATATATGCCTTATTTTTATTTATTCATAGGAAAATTTTAGCGAAAATATTTTGGCTTACAACTTTTTTCTCCACGATAACTTCTTATACATGGTCTCACTGTAGCGTTCCTGAAAGGGTAAAAGTAAATGCAGTAACCCCTTTTTGGGAAAAATTTTTTTTTATCTTAAAGGTACCTGCATTCCTATTTGGAGCTTTTCATAATTGGGCGAGATTAGCATTTTCACATCTTGTAAAATTTCCTAGTTATTAATATTATCGGAGATTCACAAACCATCTTTTTTTATATTAATTTTTTGTCGTTGACCGATCAAGCCCAAATTTTCAGGAACATTTCAAGAAGACAATATCTAAAAATTACTACGGGGATTTTTGACATGTACCCATAGAGAAAAGTTAAGTCAAAGTATTCGGAAAAAAAAGTCTAAATTTTTTATCTCAAATTTTAAATTTTTTCCAAAATATT
>SEYY01002647.1:0-20000 GCA_009176605.1 Armadillidium nasatum
TATATATATATATATAATTTATTTTTTTTTTAATTTTTTTTTACCTTCTCACCCCCTGACCACCCCATGTTGAGGCGGCCACACTTCGCTAATGAAGCCTCCCGCCGCAGTCGGTCTCGTCCAGAGATCTTTCAAAGAAGTGATGCCCCAGAAGATTTTGGGGCGACAGTTGGAGGGACAGTCTAAAAGAAAGTGATTTACGGTCTCCGGGGCCCTTTTGCATCTGGTACAAGTGGAAGATGTTGCCTGGTTTAAATTGAAATTTGTGTTTGTAATGTTGTAAGTTTGGGTGGTGCCCGCATCTCAATCTTGCTAGTGAGATTTGTAAGTGTCTTGGGAGGTTGTTGGAAGTCGGGTTTATTTCGGGAGGGGTTCGTTTAGGATGTTGTTTGGAGGTCTGTTGATCATATATGAATGTGTTAGTTGAGTGTGTATATGTTTGGTTGTTGTGGTATTGGGGGAGGAGGGGGAATGTGATTTAGGATCCGTTTGTAAAAGGCTCCGATGGACGATGGAGGTTGTTTAAGACTTTGATTGGTAGGTTGGAGGAAAGTTTTATGACATGGGTGTGTGAGTAGACAAGTTTTTGAGTAAAATTGAGTGCCTATCATTACGAGGTGGTTATTTATAGGTAGTATCTTGGTTTCATTATGAAGGTGTTGTTGAGGGGTTGTGGGTGTGCAGCCGGTGATGGTGCGGAGGGCTTTATTTTGCGTTTTTTGGAGTGTCGTTAAGTTTTTGTCGGAGAGCAGAGGGTGCCAGATGGGGAGGCATAGTTGATGGTGGGGCGTATAAATTGTTTGTAGATTGCAATTGAGGTTTGTATGTTGTTGTGTATGTCAGTGTTGGCCACTGTTTTGAGGATGTTGAGTTTTTCTGGTTTGCGGCTGTTGGTATTTTGAATGTGCTTGGAGAAAGTGAGGTGAGTGTCAAATGTTAGGCCGAGAATCTTTTGGGGTTTTGTTGAAGGGTATGGGGGTGTTGTTTAGTAGGACTTGTGGGTAGGTGTTGGATATGTGTTTGTCTGTTGTTATGAGGGTTATGGAGGATTTGTTTGGGATGCTGTCATCCTGTTTTCTACTAGCCAAGTTTGGAGTTGTGTTATGGTAGTCTTGAGTGAGTGATGTTGCGGTGGTGAGGTTTTTGTGAGTGGTGGTAATAGTTATGTCGTCGGCGTATGAAGTGATGCGGGTGAAAGCTTGTTTGGGGTTTGTGGGAGGTCTGCTGTGTATAGGTTGAATAGAGTGGGGGAGAGTATGGCTCCTTGGGAACTCCGTTCTTTATGTTGATGGTACGTGATTTATGGCCGTTTTGTTGTATTTGGGCGGTTCTTCCTGATAGGAAGTTGGATAGCCATTTCTTAGTATTTGTTGTGATGTTGGATTGGAGGATTTTATGGATAAGATTATGTCTCGGGACAGTATCGAAGGCTTTGTTTATGTCAATTGCTATTAATATAGTTTTGTGATATGGCTTATGGTTTAGTCCGTTTATTATAGGTTGGATGATGTTGGTAAGTGCAGTGGTGGTGGAATGGTTGGGTTTGAACCCGTGTTGGAAGTTTTGTTGTGGGATGAATTGGAGGATAGAATTTAGGATTAGTTTTTCAAGAAGTTTTGAGATGGTGGATAATAAGGAGATTGGGCGGTAAGAGGAGGGGTTTGAAGGGTCTTTGCCGGGTTTTAGTTTAGGGATGATTAATGCTTTTTTCCATAGGGAGGGATATAGTTGAGTTGGATGGATTTGTTGAAGATGGAAGTTATGTATGTGATTGTGTGGATGGATAGGTGTTTTAGGTGAATATTTGATATGTTTCTGGTCCTGTTGCTGGAGAGTTTTTGATAGATTTAATGGTTTTGAGTTTTTTTTTTTTTTTTTTTTTACAGAAACGCCACCACTCACGGGCAGAGCCCTTTTCAAGGAGGGGGCACACACACAAGGACAACTCAACAACACACACACCTAACGACAGCCCTCAGGTGGCGCAGACGGAAGCCTTGAAGAGTGGAAGATTAAATACAGTTGGAAAAAATAGAGATGGTAGAGAATTCCACAGAATAGAGGTGGCTGGAAAGAAGGAGGTACCACAACGGGCTAGCCTGGGTTTCCTACGTCCACACAAAATTGGTGCGAAAGCAGGGCACCCCTCGTGCAACGAGGACGAACGCAACGGTAAAGGAATGCGAGAGGCCAATTCCCTCGAGCACCTGCCATTGTAGTACCTGTAGAAAAGAGATAGCGCGCCAACGTCACGTCGCAGAGACAGAGGGTCAAGTGAGTTTGAAAGTAGGGGACAGTTTATTAATCTCATAGCTTTTGACTCAACCCTATCCAGAAGAGAGGAGGAACCAGAGCCCCCCCAAATGTGAGAACAGTACTCCATACAAGGGCGAATAAGACCCTTATATATCTTGGAGTAACTGCTCAGAAGAAAAAAATCTCGCAACCTGAACAGAACTCCCAGCTTCTTAGAGGCCGCTTTAGCAACCATTGTAATATGTGGTTTCCAAGACAGTTTGTTGTTATGTTTAGACCAAGAATGTTAATGTTATTTACAGGTGAGACGGGAGAGCCATCGAAGAGGATAGAAAGTTAGGAGGTGTTTTTGAGAGGGAGATGTAAGAAGTTGAGTTTTTAAAGAGTTGAATTTCACAAGGTTGCTATGACCCCACCGGGAAATTCCATCCAGATCGGCAAGAATGGAATCGGAAAGTTTGAAGACGAGAAGCAAGTCTAGAAGCAAAAGAGGGAGCAGATTTGAAATGAGTAGAAGAATGTAGAGTTGAATCATCAGCATAAGAGTGAACAGAGTTAGAAGTGCAGTGGAGAAGATCGTTAATGAAAAGTAAGAATAGAGTTGGAGATAAAACAGATCCCTGAGGAACACCACAGTTGACAGAAAAGGAGGAAGAGGTCGCTCCATCTACAACTGCCGAAATGGAACGATCTGAGAGAAAACTAGACAAAGTAAGCAAAGAGAAGGAGGAAACCCAAAGGAAGGAGCTTAGGAGAGCAGTGACGCATGCCATACCCGGTCAAAAGCCTTGGATATGTCAAGCGCCACCACACAAGACTCCCCGAAGTCCCTAAGGGCAGAAGACCATAGATCAGTAAGATAGGAAAGTATGTCACCAGTTGACCTCGAGCGTCGAAAGCCATACTGGTGATCAGAGAGAAGAGAATGAGACTCCAAATGATCCAGGAAATGAGAGTTGAGGAGAGTTTCAAAATTTTAGATAGAACACAAGTGAGAGCTATAGGTCGATAGTTAGAAGGGTCAGAGCGGCTACCTTTTTTTCGGGATCGGCTGAACAACGCACGCTTCCAGCATAGAGGAAAAGTATTAGTATTAAGGCATAGAGAGTAGAGCTGAACGAGGACAGGGGCCAACTCGGAAGCACACTCCCTCAGAACACGAGGGGGAATGCCATCCGGGCCACTGGCCTTCCTGACGTTCATAGATTTCAGGATCCCATGCACCCGATCATGAGTAATTATAGGTAGAGGCATGGGACACCTGAGAGGAGAAGGAGTAGGAGGAGGGATGCCAGAATCGAGCAGGGTGGAATTAGATGAAAAAGGAGGCCGAAGAGATTAGCCTTTTCAGAAGGAGTATTAGCTACAGAACCATCAGAGCGAATAAGAGGAGGAAAGGCAGATTTACAGAAGTTGTTAGAGATATTTTTGACAAGAGGCCAGAAATTTTTATCAGTAGGAGAGCCATGGAGGTCAGCGCACTTCCTTTTTATGAAAAGTACGCTTAGTCCGTCGAAGAACATCCCTGCAACGATTCCGAGCTGAATGAAAATTAGCAAGAGTGATAGGAGAAGGAGAGTTTTTCCATTCACGATAAGCATTGTCTCTCTCTCCCGGAGGGCAAGAGAACAATTGCCATCGAACCATGGATTTTGAGGAGAAAAAGATTTAGTTGAAGATGGAATGAATCTGCCCATCCTTCAAGGATTACGGCCCCTACCTTTTCAGCAGAGACAGAAGCGTCCCCCGAGACAAAGCAAGATTCACTCCCAATGATAGTTAGCAAAGAAGCGGCGCATTGCCCCCCAATTAGCCCGATTAAAGTGCCAGAAAGTACGTTTAGGGCATGGTGGAGCTGTTGGAGAGAAAGCATTATAACTAAGAGCTATAAGATTATGGTCAGAGTTACCAATAGGAGGGAAAATGGTGTATTTTTAACTAGAAGGAGTAGTGGTGAAGCATAAATCAAGTGTATTCAAGAATTGGTTAGGACGATCTGGAATGTGTGTGGTTCACTAATCAACTGATCCAGATCGTTGAGAATGCTGAATGAATTGGCTCCCTCCCACCTGCATCAGTATGAGAGGAACCCAACCACTCAGTGTGGTGTACGTTGAAATCCCCTAAATAGAGGACCTCAGCATTTGGATGAGAAGAAGTGACAGTCTCGTGAGTAGTAGTAAGATATTGAAAAAAAGACTGGAAAATCTGTTCCATTAGGGAGCAGTAGCAGAAACACAAGATAATTGTAGTAGTAGGAAGACAGATTTTAAGCCATAAAACATCGAAATTAGGAGATTCTAGATTTACGAGACGTGTCACAGGAGTGTTAATGTTAATATAGGCACAGACTCCACCATTTAGACGGAAATTGTGAAAAAAGTTGTAGTTAGAGACATTAAGATTGCTAGAGAAAGAATCCCTGTCCAGCTGGGTCTCAGACAGAAGTAAAAGGTTAGGAAGAGAGGTAGTGAGGTAGTGTTCAACAGACGCGAGATTAGAACGAAGGCCACGAACGTTAGCAAAGGTAATAGAAAGCCCCCGTCTACGCCCAGCCCCACGAACACTCAAATTAGGCATTCAAAAAAAAAAAAAAAAAAAAAAAAAAAAAAAAAAAAAAAAAAAAAAAAAAAAAAAAAAAACAAACCTAAACGTGCACACACAACACACACAAATCACGCAAGCACGCTCGTAACCATACACTTAAACACGCACCCACGAACGAACCCACGCAAGCACACAATACATTATACTAAAATAACTAATATTAACATCATTAAAACTATTAAAGTCAATATTAAAAATATTAAACCTGTAATTATTAAAACAGATTATGAGGTAAATTTATGTTAATGAAATTTAATTATTAGATCGTACGGAGAAAATATATATTATTTAAAACGGTAAAATTTTACTTAGGTTAAAAATCATACTTATCTTGAATATGTCGAACTACACTGTCAATAAAAATATAATTAATTAAAAACACTTAAAAAAAAAACACTAAGCACTATAAAAAAAAAAAAAAAAAAAAAAAAATTAAAAAAACCACACATTTAGAATAAATAAAACAGAAAAAAAACACAAACACACACTAGCATAAGAACACTGACAGACACGTCCTTTCACTAAGAGAGCTAAACTATATATATGTTTGTGGGTGTGATGACATTTAGGTTGTTTTGGTTGTTGTGTAGTTTTTTCAGTTTTTTTATTATTTTCCTGTTTTGAGGGTGGGTAGGTAAGCTACTTTGTTTAGCGAAGTGTGTGGCTAGTAGGTTGATGTGTTGTTTGGGAGTTAAAGGGGTTTGTGTAGTGGGATTGGTTGGAGTTTCGTGAGTGTGAAGAGGGTTGTTTTTTGCGTTGTGGAATTGTGTGGATTGTTTTCCAGACTCTTTTGCTGTTTGTGTTGTCCAAGTTTTTGATGAGGAAGTTTTGGTAGTTGTTGGTTGTGTGAGTTTTTATTAGGGTTGATATTTGATTGTTTAGGGTTTCTAATTGTGTTTTGGTGAGTTGTGTGGGGTTGTTTTGGCGTTTTAGTGCGTTCCTTTGTTTTATGAGAGAAGTGATTTCGGGGGAGAGGTTTGGTTCGTATTTTTTAATGTGGCCTTTAGGGATGTAGATGTTGGCTGCTTTCTGGATTGTGTGGGTGAGATGATTGAATTGCTGATTTGAGGGAGGATATGTTTGTAATTTCGTTTGTTGTGAGGTTTTCGTCTATGTAGTTGGAGAAACCGGTCCAGTCTGCTTTTTTGTAGTTGGTAAATGTAGTTTTAGATTTGTGAGTGGGTTTGTTTTTGATGTGGTATTTTATAATTATTGGTATGTGGTCGGAGTTTAGATCGGTTTCTGTGGTCCATTGTAGAAAGGGGTGAATGTTTGAGGAGCAAAAAGTGATGTCTGGTGATGTGGGGGATTGGTTGATTTGCGGGGGGATTCTGGTGTGGAGGTTTTTGTTGTTAAGGATGTTGAGATGTTACAAGGTGTTCGATGATGTGGGTTACTCTTTGGTCGGAGGCTTGGTTTTTGTACCAGGACGGGTGGTGGGAATTGAAGTCTCCGCATAATAGGAGATTAGGGAGGTTTGTTATTGTAGTAAGGTTAGGTAAGTAGTTTGATGGACAGTGTGTGGATGTATGGTGTGGTATGTATAGGTTTACTATGTTGTGCGTAGTTTTGTTTATTTCTATTGAGAAGGTTTGAATTTTAGATGTGTTGTCAGTTTGCGTGTTAGCATGTTGAGAGGATGTGTTGGAGTAATTTATAGAGTTGTGGATGAGGGTTAATAGTTTGTGATGGTTGGGTGTGTGCTGGGAGTAGATGGAGTCATATTTGTAGAAAGTTGGGGGAAGTTGGTTTGTTGGAAGGTGGGCTTCTTGTATTAGCGCAATGTGGATGTTGTGTTTGTGTAGGAATGTTTCTAGTTCTTTGTGTTTGTTGTGGAGGCCGTTTATATTGATTTGTAGGATATTTAGTGTGGAGATGTGGGAATTATGATTGATAGGGTTTGAAGTGGTTGGGGGGGTACAAATTTGACATTTCCAATTGTGGTTTGTAGGTGGAAGTCTTTGAAATGGGGAACATAGTCTGTGGATCCATTTGTGGCAGTTGGTGCATTTTATGGAGTCCCTCCTGACTATTTTGTTGCAGATAGGGCATTGCCAGGTTACAGGCCCCGGATTTTTCTCTATGTCGCCGGCTTTTAGTAGGAGGAGGAGGAGATACGCCAGCTTAATCTCCTCCTGAAATGGAAAAATGGAAAAAGAATAGTGGGAGAGTGTTGAGAGATAGATTTGAAAGATCTCGGATTTCTCCGGACTGCGGCGAGGTGAACTTCCTTCGCTTGTGACCCCAAGCTTGCTCGGGGTGGGGGGGGGGGTAGAGAGGCATTGTGTCCTTCTTCTGAGGAGTCTCTGTAACTGGACTCTTGAGAAGATGAACATCGATTTCGCCACGGGAAGGCTCCTCTCCTGGAAATCTAATATATATATATATATAATATATATATATATATATATATATATATATATATATATATATATATATATATATATATATTATATATATATATATATATATATATATATATATATATATATATATATATATATATATATATATATATATATATATAATATATATATATATATATATATATAATATTATATATATATATATATATATATATATATATAACAGTGGCCAACATGACATACACAACAACACACAAACCTCAATTGCAATCTACAAACAATTTATACGCCCCACCATCAACTATGCCTCCCCCATCTGGCACCCTCTGCTCTCCGACAAAAACTTAACGACACTCCAAATAACACAAAATAAAGCCCTCCGCACAATTACCTGTTGCACACCACAACCCCTCAACAACACCTACATAACGAAACCAAGAATACTACCTATAAATAACCACCTCGAAATGATAGGCACTCAATTTTACTTTGTCTTCAACACCCATGTCACAATAACTCTCCTCCAACCTACCAATCAAAGACTTAAACAACCTCCATCGTCCACCGGAGCCTTTTACAAACGGATCCTAAATCGCATTCCCCCTCCTCCCCCCAATACCACAACAACCAAACATATACACACTCAACTAACACATTCATATATGATCAACAGACCTCCAAACAGCATCCTTAACGAACCCCCTCCCGAAATAAACACCGACTCCAACAACCTCCCAAGACACTTACAAATCTCACTAGCAAGATTGAGATGCGGGCACCACCCAAACTTACAACATTACAAACACAATTTCAATTTAAACCAGGCAACATCTCCCACTTGTACCAGATGCAAAAGGGCCCCGGAGACCGTAGATCACTTTCTTTTAGACTGTCCCTCCAACTATCGCCCCAAAATCTTCTGGGGCATCACTTCTTTGAAAGATCTCTGGACGAGACCGACTGCGGCGGGAGGCTTCATTAGCGAAGTGTGGCCGCCTCAACAAGGGGTGGTCAGGGGGTGAGAAGGTAAAAAAAAAAAAAAAAAAAAAGGTATATATATATATATATTATATATATATATATATATATATATATATATATATATATATATTATATATATATATATATATATATATATATATATATTATATATAATATATATATATATATATATATATATATATATATATATATATATTTCATTTGTAGGATCGTCATGCTGATGTTATAATTCACACATACGTGGATGATGTTATGAAAAGAGTGCTTGAAATCCTAGAAGTTCCACTTCCTGACTATGACAGTACCATAGATCCAGTCGTAATCACAAGTTTGCGTATAGCGGATGGCATTAAAAATTCCGAAGGTGAAGAAGAGTTTACCCCTATTGATTGGACAATTAATGCAAAGTGGGTTCAGGATAAAGAACTCTTTAAAAAATTTAAAATGAAGAAAGTTCTGAAGAAAAAAAAATTACCATATACTGTAAATGATACTTCACCTAAAAAGTTCAAACACGAAAATAGTGATGGTGAAAAGTTCTCTCCGGGTGTCACTCTGGATACGAGTTCAGGTAACAAGAATGAAGTTAAATGGCCATTTGTAGTTTGCGAATTTAAGAATGAATCAAAAACGTAAGAGTTTTAACTCATTAGATCTTAGGCTCCCTTCACACAGAGTCATCGTTTAGAGCATCACTATGCTTCGTCTGTAATTCCTTCACTGTGCAGTAGCAGTGTTAATGGCTTGTGACCTAGTAACTAACACTGCATCTGCTAGTATTTGAGAGCATGAGAATTTCGACAAAATTGTGACTCACTTACTCAGTATTTTATCTAATAAATTTAGTTAAAAACCTGTCACTTTTGTACTTTACTATTATTATTATTATTACTGGAAATTAATTCTTACCTTTGAAAATGCCATTATCTGTGTCTGTAGTTTGACAGACGTACATGATCAGACTATTTTTAAATGTCCATTTTTTGTATGAAACCCCTGAAACCCATTGACTTTAGGAGTTTTAATGGCTGTACTGCAAATAGTCGCTATAAGTTTCTGTGAAACTATTAGTCTACATTAGTTTATGGATCAGCAACTACAGTTATTATTCATACTCTAGGGCCTTTTCACAATGAAAGACTGAGGAAGGTGATTGTTTATTGCATTCTTCTCCGGATAGGCTTCTTGCAAAAGCTGATATCCTCCAACTCTAACAGTGGGGAATCTGTAACAGCCAAGTTCCTACTTTTATTTTATCACAGGGGAACTCTGTGGTGCTTTAAATATAATTTTTGCTGCGAATTTTAAATACCAGTCTCTTAGTTTTTTATTACCTACAGTTTAAACTTATCATATTCTAAGAATATATTACAGAATAAAACGTATTTATGGAGCATTCTGTGTTTTGGGCAATTATATTTAGAGTACAGAGTAACAAATATTTGAGTCAGGAGGCGAGCAGGTGTAAACTTTGGCCAAGACGCACTGCTGGTTTTTTGTCTGAAGCAGTTTCACGTCAGTCGGGGGTAGGGGGTAAACGGCGGTTCTTCAAATGTTACTAATCTCGGGAAAGAAATGTTGCCAGTAAGACTGTTGATCCAGAAAAAACATATCTTCTCTTCATATGAAGAACTTCAACATGGATCAAAGTGATCTTTGACTGACTCATATTTTGGGGAAGAGAAAAATATGAATAAGGGGGATCTATTTTGGATTTGTGTAGAACAGAATTTAGACGAAAATTTCAATGGCTAGTTAACAGTTAAGACCGTAAATGCTTTATGGGAGTCTTTTTAAAAGTAATGCCAAAACTTAGAGAATTATTATATGTCGAACTACAAATATTTGGCAGAAAGTTTTCAAAATTTTACAATCCATTAGGTCTAGGATATAATTAGATCTTTAGAGAGCGTGATGATTTTTGCCTTACATTGGAACTTGCGCCACATCCTGGAATCACGCGTTTAGAGAGCGCTTTATCGCTTGTGTTTGCATTGAAATATTTACTCACCAAAATACAGAAGTCAGTCATTAAATTCATTTCATTTATCTGCAAAGAAGTAATGGTGATCATTATGTTTTTGGTATTAGTCATTTCGTAAACAGGTTCGGTCAAATCCCTTATATTTGTACAATTTTTTTTAAAAAAGTTTTATTTTCCAAGTATAGAGGGTTTATATTTTGTAGGCATTTAGTTTTGTTTGCAATTTCAAATATTCCGTTTTATATCTAATCTATAAATTGATTTATTTTCAAAGCAAGATCATTTATCATTTAA
The DNA here is from genome assembly GCA_009176605.1 of Armadillidium nasatum. Classification (NCBI taxonomy): domain Eukaryota; kingdom Metazoa; phylum Arthropoda; class Malacostraca; order Isopoda; family Armadillidiidae; genus Armadillidium; species Armadillidium nasatum. Next base: position 10,510 of record SEYY01002647.1, read on the forward strand.
TTTAATTACTTATCCCTTTTAATTTAGCATCTTTCAATAAAAATAATTATATTTCATTAATTTATCTACCTTGTAAGAAGTATCCAATCGGAGAACTTTAGGAATTTAAAAATTTGAATTTCCTCTTCTACATTTTTCATATTAAGATATGAACGTGCCAAAAAAAAGATTCTCAAGACTTTACCAGAAAGCAAAATTGATACCATGGCAAGTGAGGTGTTAAGTATGCTTACTTTCTCGAGCCTGCAGGAAAATCTTAAAACCCTACTTTTATATCATCCATTGTAGCTTAACTACTATACACGTTTGTAATAAAATATTTTGACTACTTATACCGTTGTCTAAATACAACAGTTCCACCACCCTACATTATAAAGTGGTTACACTTTTTTAATCTAGCAACAGTAATATTCAGCTGATATTTTCAAATGTAAGTGACGTAATACAAGTTTAGCTAATCTAAATTTAAAACTGCAAAGAACGATCATTAATTGGCAATAAAGCCGGCCAGACAATCGGAGGCTTTGGAGTAGAGGGATGGTTTGACGTCAGCACGCATCAGCTAAGTAAATAGAGCAGATATAAACGTTTTATTTCTTATGTATGTTTAAATGTAGTGTTTGAACTCTTAATTTTTAGGTACATTCAGTTTAGTATACTATAAGCACTGAAATACTGTTTTAATTTATATATATTCAGTTATTTAATTAAACTAGTTATATATATATATATATATATATATATATATATATATATAATATATATATATATATATATATATATATATATATATATATATATATATATATATATATATATATATATATATATATATATATATATATATATATATATATATATATATATATTTTGTTTTTTTTGGAAATTTCTATGGCGCTGAAACCCCAGAAAGCGCTTAATGGTATTATAGTCAGATCAGCCGCTGCTCTGCCAAGAATAAACCTGATTCTATTACATTTTAGCCTACAAATTAATAAAGAACTTGATAAAGGAACTCACCATTTAAAATATTCCTTAAATTGTTAAAATAAAAAGTGGATTTTAGAGCGTTTTCTTTATTTCCAAGATATTAAACTTGGACGTTCAGCTTATGTGTAAGCTCATAAATTTTATAGTAGTAAATTAGTTAAATTCTAGCAAGAACTCTCAAACTCTGCCCAATTAAACCAACGCCCAGTTATACAGTAAAAGTCGTGAATCTAATTAAAGTTAAAGTAATACACTAACTCAACCCTAGCATAATCAAAAAGTCTATTTTAATTCAAAATGGCAAAACAAAAGATCAAGGTTGAGTTGGGACCTAACTTGTCTTGCAAAGCTCTAAAAATTCCTACTCTAAGGGTTAAATATATCTTATAACCTTATGGCTACAAGTAATTTAAAAGTTAAATGGAGATACTCATCTCTCCGAAGACTTCAGGTGTTGACGAGTATCTTGGTTAAAAAATGTTAATTGTTAAAAAAAAAAAAAAAAAAAAATAACGGTTAAGTTTTATCATCCTCGCTTCTTGTACATAAAACTAGTCAAAAAAAAACAGGTAAAATGTTTAAGATTTTTTAAGTTTAGGGTGTATTTTGATATTTTGTGGGGGAAAAAAAATATAATATATATATATATATATATAGGTAAAGATGTAGATTGTTTCAGGGTTTTGATTTTTAGAAAATATCGAAACCTCGATATGCCAATTCAAATTTTTTTATATTTATTATTATTATTGTTTTCATTTCATGTATGACTATTATTCTAATTATTTTTATTATTATTTAGTTTTCTAGCGTACTTAGTTCGTCTTATCATAACCTTAACTACCGAAGTTGCCGTAAGAAGCCTAACCTATACAAGAACGTTGCCGCGAGATACAGGCCTACGGCCCTATTACACCACACATACCCACAATTATTATTACTTACTTTTCTAGTGTACTTAGTTCGACTTATCATAACCTGAACTACCGAAGTTTGCCGTAAAAGAGGCCTAACTTATACAAGAACGTTGCCGCCACACAAGCCTACGGCCGTATTACAGCACAAATATATATATATATATATATATATATATATATATATATATATATATATATATATATATATATATATATATATATATATATATATATATATATATATAATATTATAATACTAATCACAATCTCAGTGAAAATAAACTAAATTTCTGTAAAAAATATCGATTAAAATAAAATATCGAAACTCAGAAAAATATATATATATATATATATATATATATATATATATATATATATATATATATATATATATATATATATATATATATATATATATATATATATATATATATATATATATATATATATATATATATATATATATATATATATATATATATATATATATATATATATATATATATATATATATATATATATATATATATATATATATATATATATATATATATATATATATATATATATATATATATATATATATATATATATATATATATATATATATATATATATATATATATATATATATATGCCAGAGTTGGGAAAAAATTAATCTTGTTCGATCGACGCCCCACATGTCTAGATACAGTGTTTGAAAGTATGCAAGTCAACGGAAGTTGGGAAAACAGATAAAGGGAGTGTGTTCCAGACTTTACCTGTCGAGTATAATGTAAGTTTGAGCATAGCGGTTAAGTCTGTGTTCTGAGAGTTAGAAGAGAAAGGATGAGACTAGAAAGTAGTGTCACGCGAACTCTTCTCAATGGTGGTGATACCATTGGCGAAGAGAGTTCAGAAGAGCAGTTTCCGTTGTAAGATAGAGGGACTCAACTACTGGACGGGCACAAAGGGATTAGAGTAGAGACGAAAACCCTGGACTACACCTTTCCCAGGAGATCTGTATGAGAGGAACCACCCCAGATGTGTGACTCATACTCCATACAGGGGGTGAACAACCCCTATACAGAGCAACTAGGGTAGATTGAAGAAATGCTGTAGGCGCCTCAGAACACCCAACCTCTTAGAAGCTTGTTTAGAAAGACGAATACTATGACCTTTCCAATAAAAGGGTACGCCGAGATTAACAGATGAAGGTTTGAGTGTTTTCATGAAATCAGTGTGTAAGATAATTTTGCTGCCTCGATTTGAAATACGTGAAAGATCAGGTTATATATAAAAAGACATGACCGCGCACTTAATTTTGTTACATGGTACTTACTATGAGTGGGGGAACATAACAATGCAGTTTAAATTCTGAGGAAAGTACCCTAAACAAAGAGCTAATGCGAAACAATTCCTCGTATATGATGGTTTAACTGTAGCTACTTTTGAATTGAATATGTAAAAATTACATTTAGTGTATTGACACCACCATTTCTACAACCGGAATTAAAATGGCAACCCAGAGCGTTAAAACCTACCCTTTACACATCGCATAACTAGAGTAGACAATTTAAAGGTCCATCTATTAACTAATAACCAGTATCTGAATGAGAACTTGGTACTTTTATCTAATTTCCCTTCCAATTCTACACCAAAATATACACAAATTTGACAGGAGAAACATAAAAAATTAGAAAAAAATTTATTTTCTAAATTTGAAATAAAAATTATGCACGATACACACTCATTCACTCACACAATACTGGAGAAATGTCACAAGCTGCACGCGACATTTATTTCTTTGTTTTCTTCTTTGGCTGCAAAAGAAAGGAAATAATTCTTGAAATGTCTTCAACTTAAAGAGCAATGTTTAAATTAGGCAAGAAACAAAAAAAAATAAATGAAAATCAATCAAAAACGTTACATTAGTTATCTTACTGGAACATCCTCAACTTCCTCTTCATCCTCGTCTTCATCATCAATTTCATCTTCACCCATTGTATCATCAATATCGTCTTCTCCAACAATTGTAGTTTCAGTCTGATGACTTCCACTGATGTAAATTGGTCCCGAACCCTTTATCAAACGAAATGTGGCGAACTGATCTTCTAACACAACCTGAAAATTTTATTACAAAAAAAAAAGTCTATAGAGTGAATTCAAAGAAAATACCTTACAGTAAGATGAAATTTTTCATAATTTGTAAATTTAAAATATTACTATTAATAATAGAGCAATTGCAGCTTTTGTCTTTGACAAAATCTGATCACTTCATTTTCTCCATAGCTAAATTATCTTTCTGTACGTGATAATCTTTGTTTATTTATAACTTTTAAAATTAGACAGGAATGCAAATTTATTTAATTTGAATTATGAAATTCGGGTGGAATTTTAATTGACCTCGATTGTGGTCCCTCCCTTGAAGTAGCACTTCCAGTCAAGGTGAAGGGCCTGGAGAAAGTTTTACTTGAAGAGTAATATACTTATGAAATGATGGTAATTCAGAGAATAATAAGGAAAACTGCTAGATTTAAGTTCCAAAATCTTACTATCAAGGTAATAAACTACCCTTTTAGAAGGTACTTTTTTCCAATTCATTAATACAGAACAGAGGTAAAAGTATAAAAAAAAATGTATTTACCTCTGTAGTTACAACATGTGATCCTGACCCAGCTTTTAGCACTGCAATGGGAATTTTGTACTTTTTATTTTCATAACCAAAACACTCGACTTCAACAACATTCACTTCGTCATCTTTGGCATCTGGACCTAAAACTATCTGAAAGGGAAGATATACATTGGTTTTGATATATACAGTACAAATAAAAATAATAATTCAAAAAAAAAAAAAGACATTTTCTTTGTTATCAACTAAAAATATAACTTGTCTTTACCTGCCTAACACAGAGTGTGTGAGTTGTAACAGTAAGTTCATCTGTATTTTCTGTGGCTGATCCTTCCCATTTATACTCTTTGTGGGCATCATCCAATGTGATTCCTGAATAAAATAAAATTTAAAATTTAATTTTCACCACAAACTTTTATAATAATTATTTAAAAATTTTCCCAAAACAAAAAACCAAAAAACTAAAAATTTGAAAAACCAACCGATCGCCGTAGGTCATTGGAAATAGTATATTTCCCTCGTCCCCCCCCCCCCAATAGGCATGCTGTAAATCCTTCATTTAACTGATCTCTTACAATCGAGTTTCCTCAAGTACTAAATACTAATGCGAAATAATCGAACGTGACTGAATTCAAACTACTTATATTCTTTATATATATATATATATATATAATAAAAAAATTTTTTTTTTTTTTTGTACTGGAAAAATTATCTATCAAAAAAACTTTTGACTTTGTGGAAATAACGAAATCGCCAATTAATATTCAGAACTTTAGAACGAGTAATCCAGAATCAAGACCTCCGATGTTATCTAGAAAATCTCTCAACATTCGAAAAAGGTTAAAACTATTTAAGTTAAAACTTATTTTTTTCACGATATTTAATATTCAGATTTGTCTAACGGCAACGCTGTTATGGTTCGAATGCTGGCGTGCGGAAAATTTAATATATATATATATATATATATATATATATATATATATATATATATATATATATATATATATATATATATATATATATATATATATATATATATATATATATATATATATATATATATATATATATATATATATATATATATATATATATATATAATATATATATATATATATAAATAAAATTTTCAGCATGTCAGGACTAGTACCTTTGGTAAGAGGTACTTAGAATGGGACCCAGAAAAGTGGAAAATTGTGATAGAGAGAGATGAAGCACCATTCAGTGACTAAAAACTGAGGAGGGAGAGGGAAGGTGAAGATGCGAAGCGGCGTCATCCACTTGAATCAAAGAGTACACAGTGAAAAACTCTTGATAGTGTTATTGTGTGGGTATCACAGCATGGGAAATGTTCGAGAAAAACATCACAATATACAAGGACAGGTTCTGAAGGACTGCTTTTAGGCTTGCCAGAGTGGTCTTATACAGCACAATTGTACACAGCAAAACTGATCAAACAATGGCTCGAATTTTGTTGGGTACAATAGAAGTTTTTTTCCAGGAAATAGCCCACCCACACTAGAACTTCATGGAGAATCTCTGGTCATCATGAAAGTGTTTTTGGGATATATATATATATATATATATATATATATATATATATATATATATATATATATATATATATATATATATATATATATATATATATATATATATATATATATATATATATATATCCATTCATAAATTAACAATTAATGCAAATTTTATGGAAAATCCATCACTTTTATCTGGATATAGTTTTTGAAATTTCCTAGATATCCCGTATCCAGCCCATCCTTGATATCAATATTAGTGAAGTTAATCACGTTCATATTTGTTTTCATGGTTATTTTATTTTCCAATACTTTTTAATAGTTTCTAGGGTTCCTTAACAAATGTCAGCTCTGCAGACCTCGGTATATTACCCATTTATCTATATGGGCTCTGGCCTCCTCACTTCTCAAACCATAAATTGTTGAGTTTACTTTTAGTACCTATTAATATCAGCATTTATAAAAAAAAATAAAAAATACTTTTTTAATGCTGAAAACTGATTTTTAAATATTTTGCTCACAACTTTATACCTCATTATGGTGTAACATGTGGCAGCCTGCTAAAAAAAATTTCACATCAAAAAATATAAAGGAAATCTGCTCTAATTTATGAAAAGAACAAAATTATGGAAACTTTTAAATTTAAATTTTTTTCACATTATTAAAGGTAACCATTTTGTAATTCAGAACTTCTGAATGCTAATATTGATGTATATTAAAATGTATGACACGAACATATCTACAGGGGAACAACCACAAATGTAACAATTCTCATGAGAAAGTTTATGCTCTTGGTACATTTATCAATATCAATGGCACTTATGAGGAAAATTTATCCTACATTCTCAAAATACTAAAAATATAATTATAAATGTTAGTCTCAAAAACCTATAAAAAACAAAAAATAATATTTTTTTAAATTCTGAATATGAATATTTTTTAATCTATACACACATCAAATTAAAAAATAAAATTACATTAGAACCTAATGAAGGGATCAAGATAATTTTTATATAAAGCAATTTTATTATAAAGTACAATCAATAATCCAAAGATAATTTGCTTTAAAAGTTGTTGAAAGCAGACTGCCAACTGTTCCATATTAAAACATTTTTTTATTTTTCAGAGCTTTAAGATATGGTTATAATTTTTTAGGTAAAACAAAAAGTCCATGATGATTAATATATATATATATATATATATATATATATATATATATATATATATATATATATATATATATATATATATATATATATATATATATATATATATATATAATGGGAAAATTAACCAAAATTATAAAAATTTCAACTTTTGGGAGGTACAAAAATCAGGACTACCTAATAATTTATTTATTTTTTGAGAAATACTTTTATTTCAAGTATATGGAAGTAGGCAAATTAATATTTTTAAAATTTCAAATGTTAAAAATTAAATGGGAGAAACTAGCCACAGCAAAGAAAAAATTTCAAATGTTAAAAAAAAAAAAAAAAAAATCCATCCAATTTGGGAATTTTTTTTTCTAAGTTATAATTATCATCTATTATACTTATTTTATACAAAACATTGAAGTATGATGACTTCGACCAAAAAAAAAAATAAAATCCAAAATCAAGGAAATTATTAAACTTGCTGTTGAGGATGGCTACTTTTACACACACATACATATATATTATATATATATATATATATAATATATATATATATATATATATATATATATAATATATATATATATATATTATATATATATATATATATATATATATATATATATATATAAGGTAAAAATAAGAGTAACCATCTTCAAAAGTAAATTTTAATTATTTTTTTATGAAAAATTTATTTTCTTGATTTTAGATTTTTTTGATAAGTCATCATATTGAAAAAAATTAAATGATTATTATAACTTAGAAAAAAAATTCCCTCATATAAAGGGTGTCAGGAATGCACCAAATCCAACACAAATGTTTAACTAAAAAACTTGAAAGTTGTAATTTGATTTCTATTTTTAAATTAGTTATAAAGGTTTAAGTTTAAACAATATATATATATATATATATATATATATATATATATATATATATATATATATATATATATATATATATATATATATATATATATATATATATATATATACACACGTTATGGCTTGTGACATATATATTAAGTTCTAGCAACATTGAAAATAATAGCATCTATGGTTCATCAATTTTGGAAAACATGGCTTTGTGCATATATTATTTTGTTGTATATGAAAGCCACAATGGGAGTTTTGTTTACACTGAAGATGTCTATCAAGTGAAAAGTATAGATATTTGCTACTTGAAAAATGTTATTGGCCCTTCTGGGGGTTTTTTGTTTTATTATTTTTATTGCATTTTGAGTACTGTACAAAAATGGTATAAATATCAGCTGCTAGAACACTGCCAAATAATTAATACATTTTAATAAAAAAATTTCAATATATATATATATATGATAATCAGCTTCAACTAAGCATTTATGAAATGATCTGAAATAAATTTTTTCAATAAACTGGGGCATAGATAAAATAATTTTGTACACTAAAAACACAAATTTAATTAACTAATATATATGATCATTTAACAACACATTGTACAACTTCAATGGCATATCATTTGTCTATGCATTACCAGATTACTGCATCAACAGAGTGAATTTTATAATTATTTCAGATAAAATAAAATAAAAAATTGATTCCTTAATTAATATATTAAAACTACAAAGAAAATATGAAATCAAGTACATTAGGCATATTAAATTGCTTAAATAGAGTCCGCATTCACCAGGTTAGGCCTATATACTGGTCATAGGAGTATATTTACCCTTCAAATTGAGGTTGGGTTTAGTCTAACTAGTTTGTTAGATCCACAAACTAGTTCAACTTAACCAACCTCAACTTGAAAGGTAAATATACACCTACAGACAGCAAGTAGGAGTAATCTCATAAAACGCTGGATATATATATATATATATATATATATATATATATATATATATATATATATATATATATATATATATATATATATATATATATATATATATACAGTCTGGTTCAACTTAGCATTTTGATTTTAATTTGATCTGGCACAATACCTCTATTTTTCACTATATTGAAAATGTTAAAATATGCTGAAATGTATATTACACATACCTCTCTTTCACGGAAGAGTAATATAAATTCATATAAAAAGAAAACTAAAATCCAATTCTATCTTTACAAATACAAATTTGGCAGTGTTCAGACTTGGACAACTGTTTTCTAAATTTAAAAGAAATTTGAATTTAATGATCAACTAAAGTAAAATTCTATTAGAAAATCTAATACACAAAAACTTACCAAAATTCACAAATGTTAACATTTATATGAGCAGTTAGTCAAAAAATTTACGTGTGCACAAA
>SEYY01002647.1:25000-30000 GCA_009176605.1 Armadillidium nasatum
TATATATATATATATATATATATATATATATATATATATATATATATATATATATATATATATATATATATATATATATATATATATATATATATATATATATATATATATATATATATATATATATATATATATATATATATATATATATATATATATATATATATATATATATATATATATATATATATATATATATATATATATATATATATATATATATATATATATATATATATATATATATATATATATATATATATATATATATATATATATATATATATATATATATATATATATATATATATATATATATATATATATATATATATATATATATATATATATATATATATATATATATATATATATATATATATATATATATATATATATATATATATATATATATATATATATATATATATATATATATATATATATATATATATATATATATATATATATATATATATATATATATATATATATATATATATATATATATATATATATATATATATATATAATTTTTGATATATATATAGCTACTGTGATAAACCGTGGAATCATTTTAAAAATATATTGAACCATCAGTGGAGTAGTGGTTAGCACTATGGACTTCCATCTTTTGGACCCGGGTTCTATTCCCCGAAAAGCAGTTTTCAATATATATATATATATATATATATATATATATATATATATATATATATATATATATATATATATATATATATATATATATATATATATATATATATATATATATATAGTGGTGTATCCAAAGTGTACCTAATGATAAGTTACGGAACTTAAGCCATTTCTATTGAAAAAACTCTTTCCAAAAATTGAACTGGTTTGGATGACGTCACATTTCTAAACTGTCGTTCAAGATATAACCGCAAGATGTCACTTTTCATAATTTCTGTAGAAATTCTGTTATTTATTGGAAGTAACTTCCATTTTATGCCTTTAAAATAAATATATTTTTAAAGTCTTTAACAGCGTAATTTTGAGCAAATCATATTTTAAATAACAATTTGTTTATTTGTGAATTAAATAAACATGGCACAGCTTTAAAAAAAAAAAAAATTGTAAGAGTTGCAAATCACTTTGTTCGTAAAGTTGTCGAGCCAAAATTCATCTTGGGGCCTAATTGTTTTAACTAAAAGCTAAATTTTTATTGAAAAAAGTTTTTTCTTTTTCCTTGAAAGTAATATTCAGATATTCAGATTTTTTTTACACACTAATGTTTAAAAAAAAATTTTTTTTTTTTTTTAAATCTAGTTCTACCCAAAGTTTGTTCTACCTTAAATTAGTCTTTTTTAAAAAAGATATTTATATTGAAACCTTTGAGCAGCTCATTTTTGCCAAAATTTACCATATGATAGGGTAAATAAATATATATATATATATATATATATATATATATATATATATATATATATATATATATATATATATATATATATATATATATATATATATATATATATATATATATATATATATATATATATATATATATATATATATATATATATATATATATATATCCTTACATTTTTTCCTTTAGAAGATAAAACTATTTATGGTTTTCACATTATGCTTCTTTGTAGATAAAACTATGGTTTTTAAAATTATGAAAATACGCCCTAGAGCTAGATAACCTTTTGAATACCAACATTGAATTTGTTGTTGCTACTTTATTTTTAACATGGTAGGGAAATTAGACTTGCGCTTTTGCTCTAATCCACGTTGGTAACTAGATTAAAAATGTAACAGTGGTTACAAAAATTATATCTCCCACATCGATGAAAATCTTCCAGACGTAATGTATTAACTATTTAATAACCTTTCTTTACACATTAATTGTTTTTGGATATTATGATATTAATTTTGACCTCTTGTAACTATTTAGAACTTGACTTTTAGACAGTCTGCTCTATTATAAATTTGCCTAGTTTGATTTTATTTATTCGGTAAAGAGTAGACCTGTTAGGCATTCTATTGGGTTTAAAATTTTCACTTTACAAACTGGCATATAACTGTATAAAAGTTCTAATATGTGGCTTGAGTTAAGATTTATTGCCCTGGTATTTGAATGGCAATTGTTCTGTTTGAAAGGTTCCCTTGTTTATGAAATACCCTCTAATTTAAATATAGCCTTTAATGTTCATAAGGCGCAAATTCCTAGAAGAACCTTTAGGAAATTTAGAAAGTTACAGTTAAATTAAGGTAAATGTGTTGCAGCATTTTTTTCCTTTCAAAATTGAAAGATTTATTAATATGGTTTACTTTGAAATTGATCAAAATATATTGCCCTTTTGGGATATTGCCAATTTTCTTTATACTAGACAATTACCTAGTAAATTTAACTTTTATTGGGAGGCTGATCCTCTCTTCATGCCTTATTACTTTTAAACTATGCCAGCAGAATTTTCTTCACCTAATAAATTTTTCCAAGTGACTTTTTATATTTTTAAACTTTGGTTTGCTGAAGTAGTGGATATTATTCATTACAAGTGTGCTTTGCTTTGTTTAATATGGTACAGACTAGTTGCCTATTTTAAAGTTGAAATTGAATTTTTGAAAATTGAATGCAATGCCAAGCTTTTTATCATGTGGGAGTTGATTTTACAGGTCATATTTGGGTTAAAGACACAGAAAGTGGCAATGAACACAAAATGTATATTTTGCTGTTCACTTGTTTAAGTATCAGAGCCCTGCATATGGAACTTGTTCCTGATATGTCTACTGAAAATTTCTTGCTTGCCCTTTCAAAGGTTTTGTAACAGATATACTATCCCCTCTCATTTATACTCTGATAATGCACGTGCCTTTGTAAAAGCAGGAGACATCCTTAGTGATGTTTTATGTTCCCAAGAATTTTGTGATCATCTTACTCAGTTACATATTAAACATATAAAAATTTCCCTTTATGCGGCTTTCATAGGAGCAGCTTGGGAAAGGCTGATCCGTACTGTTAAAAGCTGTTTATATAAAACCGTACAAACTAAAACCTTTTTCTTATTTTGAATTACTGACCACTTTATCTTCTATACAAGATGCTATAAACTCCAGACCCCTCACCTATAGAGCTTCTGAAAATGATTTGAATGTCATTTCCCCCAATTCCTTTTTGAAAATGCATAGCAATTCTTCTTTGGTCATTAGAGACTTGGAGGAAGACCCTTGGAGGGAAATGGATAGGAAAGATGTCCTTGAAAGTCTGGACCAGCAACTTATTACCTTTGAAGAGTTTCGACGACTCTGGTATGAAGAGTATTTGCTAAGTCTCCGAGAATACAGCAGAGATTTGTATCAGAGCTCTTGGACTAATCGCATAAAGTGTGGCGATGTTGTCCTTATAAAACTACCAAATAAACCTAGACCCTTTTGGTTGCTAGGAAAGGTTATAGAAGTAGTGGTAGGATATGACAATATAATTAGATCTGTCAAAGTAAAACAGAGCAATGGCAAGGTGGCACACCACTCAATTTGCAATCTTTTCCCTATGGAGCTATCCATAACTCACCCTGGGTGTATGTCAGAATGAGGAAAGGGCAGCAATTGATAATTCTTCCTCTGAAGAAGTTGTCCCTGCTTCAGCAGTTACTAGACAGCCTGATAGTCATAATCAAAGCTCTGAGAAAAGACCTATAAGAAAGGCTGCTGTAAAATTCAGGAAATTCCTGAAAGAAAATTTGGATGAACTTGTAAAAATTATATTTGATATGCTTTTAAACTTAAGTTAGTTTGTAGTATTTAGTTGTAGGCTTATTTTAACTTTTAAATATAATATTTTGAATTTAACTTTGTAGAAATACATGTTAGAGTAAATAGCATGTTTTGATAATTGGGCTTAACTTCTACTTATTGATTTAACTTTGAATTTCCATTTACTTTAGATTAAAAATTTAAATTCTTGTTCTTGGGAGGTTTTTAGAAAATCCTTATATTTTTGCTTTAGAAGATAAAACTATTTATGGTTTTTACATTTTGCTTCTTTGTAGATAAAACTATGGTTTTTTAAATTATCAAAATACGACCTAAAGCTAGATACCCTTTTGAATACCAACATTAAATTTGTTGTTCCTACTTTTTTTTTTAACATGGTAGGGCACTTAGATTTGCGCTTTTGCTCTAACCACCTTGGTAACTAGATTAAAAATGTAACAGTGGTTACAAAAATTATATCTCCCACATCGATGAAAATCTTCCAGACGTAATGTATTAACTAATTAACAACCTTTCTTTACACATTAATTGTTTTCGGATATTATGATATTAATTTTGACCTCTTGTAACTATTTAGAACTTGACTTTTAGACAGTCTGCTCTATTATAAATTTGCCTAGTTTGATTTTAATTATTCGGTAAAGAGTAGACCTGTTAGGCATTCTATTGGGTTAAAAATTTTACTTTACAAACTGGCATTAACTGTATAAAAGTTCTAATATGTGGCTTGAGTTAAGATTTATTGCCCTGGTATTTGAATGGCAATTGTTCTGTTTGAAAGGTCCCTTGTTTATGAAATACCCTCTAATTTAAATATAGCCTTTAACGTTCATAAGGCGCAAATTTCTAGAAGAACCTTTAGGAAATCTAGTGTTGAGAATTTATGTGGCGTGAAACCCCTGAAAACGCTTAAGGCAGATAATGTTACTGCTTTGCCAACGATAAACCTTATTCTATTAAAATTTAGCCTACAAATTAATAAAAAGAAATTAATAAAGAACTCACCATTTAAAATGTTTTGTAAATTCTAAAATAAAATTGGATTTACTTTGTTTCCAAGAATTAAATACTTGGATGTTTGGCTTATTCGTTTAAGCTCGTAAGTAAATTTTAAAAGTAGTAAATTAGGTAACTTTTCAGCCAAGTAGGAACATAAGCTCAAACCCAACAAGCAAGAACTCTCAAAAACTCTGCTCAAAACCTAAGGCCCATTTATACAGTAAAGTCTGGTCAATCATTCAATTCAAGCTAAT
>SEYY01002647.1:35000-67418 GCA_009176605.1 Armadillidium nasatum
TACTGCGTTTATCAGGAATTCAAATTTGTGTTGAAGGTCTGGAAGTTTTATTTTAATAACTTTTAAATTGAAACCTTTTATGAGACTTTAGCGTAAACAGTAATAATCTTGGTAAGAATTTTATATTGTTAATTATAAATTTATTTAAATTTCTTACCTTTAGTAGAAATTCTTTTACTATTAAAAGCTAAAGTTTAAGACCTTACCCAACCCACCCCCAAGTTCAATACTCCAGCGCCAGATATCAAACCCAAGGTTAGTCTAATAAGGGCTACTAATAACTTTTTAATTAAATTTTAAGGTTTCATTAAGAAATGAAGCTTGATATATTATATTATTGAGGACCAATAATAAACTATTAAATTAACTAGACAATTATCACGTTATCAAAAGTCAAACTTTTATCACAAGATTGTACCATAGATGTTTTCTCTACAAAGTCAAAATTTATACTGTATTCAAAATACATCACTGGATTCGGCCTTTACTACGGATGAGCGCGCACGCCTAATATTAAATGTATCTGAACAAATGAATAAAATTTTAATGCCAGAGAATATTATTGAAATTTGTGCTGTTTAATATTTTTACATATTTTAGCTTAATATTTTTTAATTAATTATTTAATTTTAATATTTCACAAATTATTTTAGGAGAGAAGGTTTTTAAATAACTTCAATTTGAGTATAATTTACTTTCAGTTGCCATGCTTTGTTTGTAAACTTTGGTTAAGTGATGGCTATGGCTTACCAGATTAACAATGCTGTCTGGATCTGTTGCTGGAGGAATTTTTAATCACTTCGAATTTTAAAGTACACCTACCTTGGACACTAAATAAAAAGGCTTTTCCTCAAAGAGGATGCGTTTGTCTTATATTTCAATTGTTGGACTTATTTTATAGCCAAGGCTAGAATAGCATTAGGCGAGGTTAGGGCAGTTTACTTTCGTGAGGGAATAGTAGTTATATAGATTTAGAGAAAAAAATTTTTTTAAAAATTGACATTTTCACAAAGCTGCAGAAAATAAACTTGTTACTCACTCATAAGGATGAAGAAAATGATTTTAAAAGTTCGAATTTAATAATAGTTATAACAGGTTTTTACACCGATTTTAAATTTAAAAAAAAAACTAGACAAGACTTAAACAAAGCAAAAACTTATTCCCATGTTGAGCTTGAAACCTTCTTAATAATGAATACAAATATATATGATCGGCTTTTTTGAAGATTCTTAAAACATTCAATATTAAATAAATAATCATCAAGCTCTTTAAAACAGTGACCTTGGATTTTGATAGTTTTACCACATGAAACACTTACACGTTATCAAACAACGTATGTATAAAAATAAAATCGTGTTTTATTTGCAATTAAAAAAAATACATAGTAAAGAAAATTAAAACTTAAGAAATATTGATGAAATAAAATGAATTCATTACTTTAATTAATACAAAAAATAATAAGCATTTTACATCTTTACAAGACTAACAAGAATAGATTGTAGATAATTTACATCCTAAATCCAACCAAATAACATTGATGGGATACGGATTATCACAAGTACCCATATGAAGAATTAGTTATCGAGGAAAGAAAAGTATCGAATATATATATATATATATATATATATATATATATATATATATATATATATATATATATATATATATATATATATATATATATATATATATATATATATATATATATATATATATATATATATATATATATATATATATATATATATATATATATATATATATATATATATATATATATATATATATATATATATATATATATATATATACTTACTTAAAATTTCAAAGTTCAAATTTCAAAACCCAAGATAACAATTTTAAAATCACTTCTTTAAAATATTGTTTCAAATAACACTATATTGGTAGGGATAATATAAAAACTCCGATAATTCGAAGGCGGTGAAAGCAAAATATAAAGAACAGAACTGAAAAATAATCCTTAGAGAGACAAAAATAAAACTAATATATATGTATATATATACTTAAGAGAGATTTATCTTCCTTCTGAATTTCAGACTTAATAAAAAACCATTAGTTTCACCGTAACTATAAATTAACAAAAACTGAAATTTAAATGACAATTTAAAAATAATTCTAATAGCCTTATTAATTTTTATTTTTAACTTTAGTTTCTCAATATTTAATATCTGAAAGCAAATATTTAAAAAATCAAACTTTATTTAGTATTTATATTTGAAAGTTGTTTTAAGAAGATATTTAATATTAACTTGAGAAGTGTCGTATACAATATATTCATTGTACAGTAGTGTTGCATTTTTCACATCTGTAGGTTTTGGTCGGCCTAAAGGAACCTGTAATCCATCATCCAACTTGACTATTTCAGTAGGATCAGGACATGTGGCACCCAAACCTTTGGTACTATGCTTTCCAGCAGGAAGTTTTGTTATAGATTTTGCCCCTTTTAATTCATACCTAGAAGAGAAAAATTAACTTAAGTTTAAGTCATCTTATTAATATCAAACAATTCTAAAATTTAAAAATAAAATTGTACTCAAAATAAGGAAAGCTACTTACATATCACCAAGAGCAACATCACAGAGTAGCAGTAATCCTGTTGGGTTTGCAGTGGAAGTAGAACAATAATTGGCAGATTTGGAAACCATATCAGCAAAGTAAATTCCTTTTCCAAACATGTACCCAGTAACTGGTGCTTCGGGGGGAGCTATTCTTAAACCCTGTTAATATATATATATATATATATATATATATATATATATATATATATATATATATATATATATATATATATATATATATATATATATATATATATATATATATATATATATATATATATATATATATATATATATATATATATATATATATATATATATATATGGCTTTAAAGGCGCCCTCACTGTTCACTGGGGTGCAGTAAGATTAGGTTAGGAACGAACAATTTAAGGTGGTCAAATTTTGCAGGTTAGGTGCTCGTCACTAAGAAATACAAATATGGTGTCAATTCGAAATGGAGGATTCTGAAAAGATGTAAGAGTGACGGTCCCATGGGGGATGGAACACAAATCTGGAAAGTACCTTTGTCTACAGGATTGCAAAGTGAGACAACCAGGATGTGGTGTACCGAAAAAGAAGCAATAGAAGGGCAAAATCAACATATCGGCTGTTCCTCCAGTGCATGAGGTACTATGGCCTATACGAAGCCGAGTTAAGGACACAACCCTGCGGCGATTGAGGCGGTAAGAAAATGCCCTAGGTCGAACGAAGGACTTAACACACTGCAACTTAGCTCCGCGAGTGTCATCCCACCAGCATTCCTACCAATGGGATGGAACCCAGCAAAAGTTCATTATTTCTTCCGTGATTGTAGCCGGAAAAGGACACTTTGAATAAGCGAGACCAATAGATCTCTAGTGGAACGGCATTGGAGTGTAACCAGTGCACCTTTGGGATCGAAAAAGATTACGAATAGCTCTTTTCCACTAAAAGCCATAATCTGGGAAGGTGCCAGAAGAAGCGCTAGTAACTCGGCAATAAATATGGTAGAGTACGGAGGAAGGGTATGTGACAGTGTGCAGTCGAGGAACAACAGCCGAAGGGCTTTCTGGAATTCAGCCAGCGTAAATAGGTGGCTTATAAGGAGGGTCGGCACAGGTGGGACAGAGAAATCCGGAGGGTCAGGTCCAGAATGAAGTGTAAGAAATGGCTCCCGGTATCAGGATTTGCTAAAGCAGGACGCAAAGTGATATCCCAAGTCGTCAGTCACAGCCCTTGGGGAGGTGATGATCTCAAAAGTATCTGGGACATAAAGGAGAATGATGAGAGCGTTTCCCTATGATGTTTACGAGATCTTTTGGACAGTCTTGTATAGCGACGGCAGTGGTCTGGAAAAGTTCAAGGTATTGGATACTTAGTTCCTAAAATTTTGCTTTCTTGCTCTGCGGTTTAATCGTCGAGAACAAACAGCAGCAGCCTTGAAGATAATCAGATTGGAAACAGTTGGGGTTCGTTTATAAGATCTATAAAGTTTCCTTTTCTCGCGAGACATTCCAGCATATTCCGGGGACCACCACGGTATCACAGGGCGGTCACATCCAGAAAAGCGTGGTATGCAAGCCTCAAGCGCCCAGAGGGTAGCATCGACAAAATAGATAAAAGCAACAGCGGGGAAAGAAAAAATACCTTATAGAAAAACATGAAAAAGTCGTAGCCCGTTGGAAAGAGACCCCATCAGCATGATCGTATCTCTAACTGGAGTATGGAGGCAGAGTCGACACTACAATCGGGTAGTGGTCACTATCACACGGAAAGTTCGACCGCTCTCATAGATACCGGTCGATTATGGAGATGGAGCATAAAGAGATGTCCACGCAAGAAGAGGTGTTGGTGTCGAAACGCACGTATGTCGGTAAGCTCATATTGAGGCAGCTGAGAGAGAATGATTGCAAAGCATCAATTAACCATTCTGCTGTAGGTGAGGATACAGTCACTAGAAAGGGGGTGGTGCATATTGAAGTCTCCTAAAAACTAGGAGAGATAGATATAGTTGTCTAAATACTGCAAAAAAGGTCGGTCTTAGAATATGGACAGTGGTGCAAGGTAAACAGAGCACACAGTCATGGGTGAATCCAGGCGGACACAAGCAGCCACAGCGAGCAAATGAATACGAAAGGGAACGGGAGTAAAAGGAATGGACTAATGAAACAGGATATCGGTACCACATCTGTCATTTACACCAAGATGGAGGGAAAGAGGGGCTGTTTCCGGAGGGTTGAAAAAATACTCAACCTCGCAGTCGAATCTCTTGCAAGAAAATGGCATTTGGTTTGTGCAGAATAATCGAATAATCAGACGAGTCAGTTCCTCCAAATTAAGATAGCTACTGCGACAATTGCACTGGATGAATTTCGCCTTTTTTTGAACAGTTTATCATATCGTATCCCGGAGGAAGGGATAGGTCTCGGAGAATGGAAACTCGACGAGAATGACGTGTCTGGCAAGAGGAAATCCCAACTCCAGGTGTGTATTCTCACCAATAAAAATAATGGCAATATTAGCTTCCACATCCTCTCTATTAGGTTTTGTAGTCTGAGGGGCGTCAATGGGAGAAAACGAGCAGAACCGAAGGGCGCACTCAAAACTGTGACGAGGCCATCATGCCCACCTCCGCTTGAATCAGCGGGGAGCAGAGATAGCAAAGTCAGTTGAGGGAAAGACTGTTCCTCGGACGGAGAAGAATGATTCAGACCAGGGACGGGAATAGAACTGTTTGAGGAATCGCGAATGGGGGAATCCAGAACCTCACACTGGCTTAAGTGGGTCTTCCAGAGAGGAAATAGAACGAAGAGTTTGCAGGGGAACAGTGGCACAGCACAGAGTAGAAGAAAACTCCACGTGGGTAAGTTCAGTTGCAAGTTGACTATTCCTGAGATGTGAGAGAGAGGCTTGTGGTTCAGGAAGGGCAGCTCCCCCAATCACCACCGTCTCCGCAGACTTAATCAGGATACCGGCTGTCAGAATGGAAAGGCCAGAGCAAGATTGGTCATTCGAAATGTTCATATGTGTAACCTGCGATGACTCGGAGTATCTGAACTAAGGTGAGAAAGATCTAAAGCAGGCGCCAGGGTAATGCCGTCGAAAGCAATGGAAAGTACAAAAGCCGGCTGACGAACCTGTCGGCGGTGTCGGGAAAGTTGAGCACGTTTGGAAGAAGAAATAGGAGGAGGCGCGCGCTTGGTAGACAAAGTCTCCAATATCGAAAAGAATATGTAAGATGAAGAGTGTTGGTGCCCTCCTCGAGAGGGGCGTGTCGAGAATCAATATGTTAAGATTCCGAAGGTGGTACAGGGGAAACCATAGCCGACCATTTGCGGGACGTACGGAATAGAATTGTTCCGTGGGGTACTTTGCTTAAACCAGTTGGCAGGCTTTATTCGAGTGTTTACCATTTTGTGATAAAAAGTTTAATCCATTCATCCTGTTATAAAAAAGTGGAAACTCCTCATAAACCCTCCAACCATATCCCTATTGCTCGAATCTTTTAATCTTTGTTTTTTATTCTGAAATTTTCATATCTATTAAGGACAATTTGGAAACTTTATCTTTTAATCTTTTCTCTCATCACCAGTAGGGCTTCAGTAAGGAATGCTTGACAGGTGATATTCTATGTTTTCTATAATTCTTGATTTCTTGCTCTTCGACATTTTCGGGAAAAAGCTTTACTGCAGCGATAGACATATAGAAAGCTTTTGATGAGTGTGGCACAGAGGTTTAATTTAAACTTTTTTCCTTTTGGAATCTATCCTTCGCTCCACTTTCCTTTCAGGTTGTTTTACAAAAGTGGCTGACGGTAACTGGTCATTCTTTATCTACCTATAATGGTGTTCTTAAGTGTTCTGTCCCTTCTGCAACATTTTTCTACTGTTCAATAATGAGATATCTAAGCTTTTGTTGACGATTCCACCCTTCATTAGCTGATGCTTGGATAGTCTTGAAGAAACTGACCTTTGATCTTTCTCTAATACAAATTGGGGCAGTGAAACCATGTTTTTCCAGCTATTCTACATAATTTTTTTTTCCAAACAACCATAATATCTTATTTTGAAAATAAATAATGTAAACCTTTCGTCTTTTAAATATTCTTTATATTTTTATCCTCAATTTTTCTATAATTTCCTTCGCTAAACAGATCTCCAAGAAGTTAGATAGTTAATGTGGTATTCCTTCTTGAATGAAATGTTGATAGAGAAAGTAGGGAGGCAGACCAATAACCCAGTGAATGAAGGTGAACAAAAATTCTGTTCCAAAAGGTAGTATAGAAAACTTTCTTGAGGTTGATGTATATTTCCAAAACCAATTTTCTGGTTGAAAACGTTTATCAAAACATCATGATCCCGACAAATAAAAGGTTTTGGTGTTCAATGATGTCTTCAGAACTCAATTGTAAGTTAAAGAAGGCATGAAGATCCTTTAGGAATGGGAGAAGGCGCGTTACAACCATTTTTCCTAGCAATGTACAGGTATGGCATGTCAGAGAAATGTTTAATTATCAACAGAGGGGGTTAACCAATTTCAGGAGGACAACATATTATGTTGACCAGGGTGGGTAAATGGACCCTTCACCTCGATTCGGTTATACAGAGAAAAAAAAGCTGAGCAGAAGGAATGATGAAATGGACATTGTATATGAAATACAGTTTGGCCCAAGAGTATTGCTTTGTAAGCAGGTAACCATAGATTTGCTAAATTCTCTTGGTGTGAAAAAGTAATAATTGTACTGGTAATTTTCTTCAGCCATTGATGAAAAATCTGGTGGTTAAAATGAAATTTTAACGTTCTCGTGTTGCGGGACGAGATAAGAGTAGTTTGGAATGCTAGAGCAAAAAATTCAACACCAAAAGTTCTTCCCTTTATTTACATATGGTAAAATGTATACCCTTTTCCTTTATGTACTTAAAACTAATCCTAACAGCTACAGAATAAAATAAGTCTACATACTTATCATTTTTAAATGATAAATAATTTAAAAATTCAATGAAACACTTAATATTAAAAGTACAAAAAACTTAAAAATTTAACACAAAGCCAAACCTGAGATAAAATTCCAACAAAATTTGTAAGTCTTGAACCATGCCAAAGAAGTTGTCTATTATGAAGCTTCTTAAATGGCTTAAATCGTTTTTCCTCTCCTTGCCTTTTAATTTTAAAGACCTGTAAATAAGAAAACTTATAAGATTTCTTTCAAACTAATATGAATAAAAGTATTAAGTTTAAAATTACAAATTTAAATTTGAAATGAAAGGTAAAAAGTAACTCAAAAATAATAAATTTACCTCTTCTAATTCCAGACTATAATGGGAGTGTGTTGCCGCATGGGTATTTTTAAGGTATTTATTAATCAAATCAAACTCATCAGAAGATTTTTCCAAAACCTCGATTTCAGTCTTTAATTTTTTGTAAGCTTCGTCAATAGGATCCATAGCTTTGGAATCCTTACTCTCACTTTTCAGTAGGTTATAAGCAATTTCGATTTCTTTTAGGCTGTTTACCATATCAATTTTATTCTGCAATACAATGGGCATGATTTATAATTAGGAAATACAAATCAAATGATATCAAACATTATGAAGCTTAAAAAATAAGTATTAATGGTTGGAATATTTATTTTTAAAATATTCGAATTAATCAGTATTATACTATTGGCATGAATAAATGAATTGAAATGTTATTTCTCCCTCTTATATTGCATTTTCAAAACTTACTGTCTCTCTGAGAATATATATATATATATATATATATATATATATATATATATATATATATATATATATATATATATATATATATATATATATATATATATATATATATATATATATATATATATATATATATATATATATATTACCTTAATGTACTCTTCATTATCTAGTAATGGAGGGTTTTTAATTCCAAAATCATGCGGGATTAGAGTATAAAATCTATTGGAGCAATCTAGGATGTGATTTTTTATGGTAACCATTTCAGTTTTATACGAAGAGCTTGCTTTTGTTTCTTCACTTTCCTCTTTCTTATTCAACTTGTCAATCCATTCCATTGCACTTCAGAAAGAACTTTAAAAGAATCTTCTATCTGCTTCTGACTTAATTTTCCCAAGGGCATCTTTCTCAAATCAAGCTAAAATATAAAAAATTAAAATTGTGAATGGTTAAACAATATTTAATTAAATTATGCAATTTTTGGATACGTTGAGTGACACCTACTTCATACTCCATCATTGTGCATTCCATTTTCTTCACATCAAAAATCAGAGAAATCAACTCTTGAATTGCGAGTGCAAGTTTACTCTTGGACTTCTTTACACTTAATTTTTGGTGATTTTTATTTTTCTGAAATTAAATTTTTATATCATACTAAATATATTTCAAAATGACAACAATAATTAATCAAAATAACCAGATTACTTAACAATATTAGTAAAGAAAAAATATAGAATGATTCCAGGAATTTTTAATATTTATTAGATTAGCTATGTTTAATTTATTTCTTATACCACTCTCTTTTCAAAATTACACCACTGAAAAAATTTCACATTAAATATAAAATTTACTAGATTATAATTTTTTTTTACTATTCTAGCAAGTGTGGCAAGGAATTTTAAAAATTAAATGCATATGCAAATCGTTTTCCAAATATAGTGAAAAAATTTGTCAGTGAAAATTTCTCAAAATATCATATTAATAATCATAAGAATGACTCTTGACTCTGATAACATGGCTAAGAAAAAACCCTTCAAATGCTTTTACCTAAAAATACCCTGGGAAAATTATTATATGACTACAAAGGTATAAAATAATGAGTCAATATATGCAACTCCATGTGGTCAATTCATATTAAACCATAGAACATTTTAATGAAGGAGAGACTAAACAAAAAAAGTTACAGAAGTTTAAATAGTAACTTTAAATTCTCACTGAAGTGATTATGATCTTTTGGATAAGCTTCAATGTTTTTTAAAAAAACAATAAACATATTTTATTAAAAGTAGTTTTAAATTACTTAATTTCAAAAGGTTCAATTTCATTTATGGTTTCAATGTTTTTAATTATGGTACATAATTTTATAACTAGTTATATTTAAGATGGGAGCGAAGGAAAAAACCAAGAGTTCAAGAGAAATTGAAAATTTTCCAGAGAAAGAAAATAAACTTTGAAACATTGAAAATCAGTTACTTTTGAACCTTCCTTGTGAAATATATCTTTAAAACAACTTAATGCTTGCCCATTATTCTTGAAATCACAATAGCATAAGGGTTTACTTACTCTATTATTTAATTAAAGAATCAGTGGACCATGTTTGTTTTTCGCTTAGATTTTCAAGTAAATAGAATAGGGTTGATCCTTTTTACTGCATTAAAAAAATCACATTCAAATATACTTGGGCATATGTTAAATATTTTGCAAATTTGAAAAATTTTAAGTATTGCAAATGTTTCTCATGAGTAATTGATGATTTTCTATTAAGAAAATTCATCAACCTAATTAGCAAACCATGTAACTCCCTTTTGATCAAAATTTGAGCTTTCTGTAAGTACAGTTTAAAATCTACATTCAATCATACTACCTCGTAACTCCCCCATAGTTTATAGGCTAAGATACACAAATATAAAAATATGATTCCTAAATAAAACTAATATGAAAATTTTGTCATTTTGGAGTTACGAGGAATGCTAATTATGATGACGATATTGGAGTAGATGCTGATGTTCCCGATATGTTGATGCAGAAGAGCATATTGGCGATATATATATATATATATATATATATATATATATATATATATATATATATATATATATATATATATATATATATATATATATATATATATATATATATATATATTATGCCGATATGCTCTTCAGCATTAACATATCTGGAACATCAGCATCTACTCCAATATATATATATATATATATATATATATATATATATATATATATATATATATATATATATATATATATATATATATATATATATATATATATATATATATATATATATATATATATATATATATATAATATATATATATATATATGAATTGCTGAATTCTTTCTGTTTCAGAGTTGGTGGAAGAGAGAGAGAAGAGAGAAAAAAAGTTTCGAATATGGCAAAAATTTTCTTGCGGATTTGACAACACACACACACATATGTGTGTGTGTATAGAATTTGTTTTATTAGCAGGATACAAAAGCCCTTAAAATTAGTTTGTTAAATTAAAGAACGTTGCTATGTAATTATTATAATAGTAGATAAAAAAAAAAAAAAAAAAAAAAAAGGCATAGTAAGTGGGTAACTATACTAAGCTAAATCTATTGTGTGCACATAGTAGAAGGGGGGATATATGTTACTTATCAGATTGCGGTTTGCTCTCTATTACAGTATACTGAATTCAATAACAACTTATAAAGAGAAAAGGAAATAGCGAGTATACTGTCAACTGCTTGAACTATTTTTTATATATATATATATATATATATATATATATATATATATATATATATATATATATATATATATATATATATATATATATATATATATTATATATATATATATATATATATATATATATATATATATATATTTAAAGTCCTCATGACAGACATACAAAATTAGTAAAACATAGAATTTACCTCCCCATGATCGATATCCAGAGGGTACCAATATCCTGGAAGTTTTTCTTGATTCTTTGACTTAAACCGGTTACCAGTTTTTTCTTCATAAAGTTTATTAAAATCAGCGAGAGCGTCTTGTAAATCATCTTTGTTTTCTAAGCGAAAGTCTCCAATGTTTGTGCCAATACGTCCCCAACTTCGGAATAAATACCAACTATAGGGGGAGGAGAAAAGAAAGGCTAAATCAGACAAAGCAAAAGTGGAGGTGAGATTTTGATTGAGTTATGAACTGTTACATTTCTGGGTTTAATAAGTAAATCTTAAAGGTTGAGAATTTTTTAAGTCTATTATATGACAGTAAATTAAAAAAATAAAAAATAAAAGAGAAAATAAAATTAATACCAATGAAAATAAATAAATTAATGTCAATTTGGAAGTCAAGAAAAGATTTTCAGTGCTGGCAAAGCCTTATGAGACATTTGGTCAACTATGGTTACTGTCAGTTAACGTAAAATACGTTCCACTATTTCAAAGCAAATGGGAAACAAAAGATAAAAAGTATATGATCTGGTGGTGAAAGCACATACAGGAGTCAATATTTTACATAAATCACTAAATGTATATCCTATGATACTGTCTACAACAAGTAATTACTTCAAATTATTTATTTACCCAAAGTTTTCTTTCACCACTTATTCCTCTAATTTTCAAGTTTATATATATATATATATATATATATATATATATATATATATATATATATATATATATATATATATATATATATATATATATATATATATATATATATATATATATATATGGGTCATTCCATATATATATTTCGATTTTACTTTAATTAATTTTTATTGTCTATTACTAATTGGCATAATTTCCATTTGATTTTGAAAACTAACACTAAAATTCGATAGAGATTTGCTTGCTGGTATTTACTGTGATAAAGTTCTTAACTCACTTTTCATTTTTATAAACTTTCCGTCAATTTGGTTCATCATTTATTCAAATTGTTATACTAACTACGTTGAAGAAAATAATTATCACACAGCCCAAAGATTTTCTCAAATTACTAACAGATCGCCACCATCTCACGGACAAAGCCCTTTTCAAGGAGGGGGGCACACACAAGGGGAAGAAAACTCACTCAAACACAGACCTAGCCCACATCCCTCAGGTGGGCACAGATGGAAGCCTTGAAGAGAGGAAGATTAAATACAGGAGGAAAAATAGATAATAGAGTTAAAAAGAAGAACGGTGGCTGTCTACAACAGCTGCTATAGAACGACCAAAAAGGAAATCAGAGAGAAGGATAGATTTCAGGAGAGTTAAGTTTGGAAATCAAAGATTTGTGCCAGATTCTATCGAAGGCTTTCTATATGTCCAAAGCTACAATGAAAATTTCATCAAAACGCGGAAGAGAGAAGGACCAAGAGTTTGACTTATATTTGACAAGGAAGAGAAATTAAAAATCATAAATCTGCACCATTACGGAAAGCTCCTTTATAATATTGCATTTTCTCAAACTACCTACGAAAAGATTTTTAAAAGCAAGAATTTATTGAATCAATTGATTCAATGTTTCAGACATTATGATCAGAAATTTATGCAAAATATTGTTGCTCAAAGAAGGAAAAATACCCTTGTTTAAATGATTTTTTTTTTCTTGTAGTTGACAATTATTTTAGTTTGAATTAAACTAACTAATTTTTTTAATCATCTTTCCTCAAGATTTTATTAAGTAAATTTTTAAGAATTGCAATTAATTTCAACTTTACGTGAACGGGAATAAATATTTGCATTTAGTTAAACAAAGGATAATAATTACAATTACAATATTATTAAATAAAAAAGTGTTTTAAGTTAAATACCTTAAAATGGATACTATTAGATTATATATATATATATATATATATATATATATATATATATATATATATATATATATATATATATATATATATATTAGACTGGCCCATCGTTATAGGGGGGGGGAAATTTTTCCGCATATATTTTTGGTCTCACCCCCCAATATTGTTACCATTCCACTAAAAATCTTGTGTAAAAAATTTGGTGTAAATATTTTAATGATAAGTCGGCCCTCAGGGCACATGAAAATTGAAATCATGGAAATATTTGAAAATGTGTTTTATGTGTTACTCTATTTGCTAATTTCTCATATTACCGTTTATTATATTGAAAACTTCACTATATTACATTTCTTGCAGCTGATCAACACCTTTCAAATGGTATATTTATAACTATTGTATCACTTAAATTAACCGAATTATGATAAAGAAAGTATAATTTTGTATAAAAAATCTCGAATTTTTTCAATTTCCTTTGGCGCTAAAATTTTATTAAGTTTTCTATGATAAATATAGGCATGTTATGCCCTTTGATGTGAAACATGTAATATGGCGATGTGATGATTCTAACATGTATAATTTGATGTTTTTCCTATCGCAAGAAACACAACATCTCCAAGAAAACAGACTGCAAGCATATTTGGAGACACGTGATTTCTTTTCGGTCGACGGGAGACATATAAATTCGCGAGTCAGTGCCCAAGGTTTAGTTCATAACATCGTCTCTTACTGGGAAGTTGCTTTTAAGTAAGGTCAATTATTTTCGCATAATGTCTAATCGTCGATTGTTGAGAAAAGATACTTCAGTCTACCTAATAGGAAATTACTCTCCACAAATTGTTGGCAGCAAACTTCCGTCCATCAAACAAGTATTAAGTGTCTTATTTTTTAACCTCCGAGAAGTAAAACTTTCAGTACGAGAGAGTAGTAAATTAGTTATTGAAGAAGTGACCATATTTTGGAACAAAGCCCGCATCCCAACACGTGACGTTCAACATTGTATTAAAAAAGTTGAAGTTCTTTATCAAACATGGGCTGGTTTGCAAAAAAATTGGAAAAGACGAACTAAATCACAATTACGAAAAGAAGAAAACTTTGTGCACGAATTTGACAACTTATTTGACATAGCACACCAAAACGCCCTTCAATATATGAATATAACAGAAGATAAAGAATTTTTAATAAATCAAAGGAAAAAAGGGAGGGAAGGATACATGTACGCCATAGATACGGAATTAGCTGCAAGGGAAAAAAGAAAAGAAAAGCGGGAAAATTCATATGCCTTACTGAAAAAGAGAAGTCAGGAAGAAACGGAGCTTTTAGGTAAATAGTAATAGATTATTTGTGTTTATTATTTTTATTATCTTATTATATTTCCATACTTTTTATCTTTCTTAAACCTCATTATATTTATTAAACAACTTCAACAGTATATATATATATATATATATATATATATATATATATATATATATATATATATATATATATATATATATATATATATATATATATATATATATATATATATATATATATAATATATATATATATATATATATATATATATATATATATATATATATATATATATAGTGTGTGAACAATCTCTATTATTTTCCAGAGGCATCAGTTTCAGATTTCAGTTCTCTGCTTGAAAGTTTCGATGAGGATGATAATATGCATGAAGAAGAGGAAGAAAGATGTCAAGATGGAGGATCATCGGCTTCACCAGAACCAAAGAAAAGAGGATCGGTACATAGAAAAAATGTAATTACCGAAAAGTTAGTTGCCGCGTTAGATAAGTGTAAAGTCAGCGACAGGGATGCAGTTCACGTAATAACAGCCGTAGCGCAAGCTCTGGAGTTTGACATTCATACTCTATCTATAAGCCGAACCACAATACAACGCTGCAGGCAAAGTTTGCGCAGAGAAATTGCAGAAAAACTTAAGTCATATTTTAAGGACATAAGCTTTACAGCTCCTGTAGTTCATTGGGATAGTAAACTGTTAAGTGTTTTAAATGAAAGTTACATGGAAGACAGATTATCAATAATTATTACAGATGGAGATATAGAACAGATTATAGGAATCCCAGTCATACCGAATTCATCCGGTAGAGAGCAAGCCCATGCAGTTTTCGAAGTTCTATTTGATTGGGATATGGCAGATAAAGTTAAAGCATTATGTTGCGATACAACAGCTTCCAATTTTGGTAGGATTAATGGTTGTTGCAATATATTGGAACAAATGTTAGAAAGAGACTTATTGTATTTACCATGTAGGCATCACATTTATGAACTTGTATTGAAAAGTGCATTTGATAAATTGATGCCACCCTCCGGTGGGCCTGACGTTCCCTTGTTTAAACGTTTCAAGCAATCGTGGAGTAAAATTGACAGCACGAAAATCAAATCCCCAATGGAAATAACTCGTGTTCAGAAAATCTTTAAAAGTGATATAACTGAAATTCTTTCCTTTGTCGACAATATTTTGAAAACTCATCTGCCTCGCCATGATTACAATGAGCTGTTGGAACTTACGCTGTTATTCCTTGGGAGAAGTTATAAAGTTCCAGTTCGAGCTCCTGGGGCAGTACATCATGCACGGTGGATGGCAAAAGCAATTTATTGTCTAAAGATCTTTTTATACAGAGATCAATTCCATCTAACAGTTTCAGAAGAGACAAGTATTTTACAATTATGTATTTTTATTGTAAAATTGTATATCAAAGCATGGTACACAGCTCCCTTTGCACATCTCGCGCCTTATCATGATCTTCTGTTTTTAAAAAAATTATACTTTTCAAGGAAATTAATCGTGATATTGCGGATGCCGCATTACTTAAATTTAAAAATCATATGTGGTACTTATCTGCAGAAGCTTCTGCATTTGCGTTTTTTGATGACAACATTCCCGTAAATGTTAAAAGAAATATGGTTGATGCATTAAAAAGTGATTCATTATTTGGAGAGGCTAATAAAATAGAAATCGACGTAAGGAGTAATATCTTGAACCTGGAAATTTCTGATTTCGTTTCGAAACATTCAAAACGTTTTTTTTGAAAGGTTCAATTTGCCTTCAAATTTCCTAGAACAAGATCCACAAACTTGGAGAATAAATGAACAGTATAAACATTGTCTTAAGATTGTTGAAAAAATAAAAGTGGTTAACGATGCAGCCGAAAGAGGAATTAAGTTAATTCAGGAGTATAATAGTAAATTAACAAAAGACGAAGAGCAGAAAAATTACATAATCCAAGTTGTGGCATCTTACCGTAAACGTTTCCCTGATGTAAGCAAAGCAACCATATCATCTTCATTTTGAACTATAATCAAGATCGATCTATTAACTATTTTTAGCCTTTAATTACAATGTATATTTTTTATTACTCATAAATTATGCAGTAAATTCAATAAAGAAAATGTTTATTTATATCATTGTTGTTCATTTCCAAATCTTGTTTTCAAAAGCTGATTTTTTAAATTTTTCAGTTTCTTCAGATATTTTATCTCCCATGAGGGTCGGCTTAATATTAAAACAATTTCATGAAACTTGGTATACATTACTTTTTAATGAAGCAGAACAGATTAGGGGGGTGAGACCAAAAAAAAAAAAAAATCGAAATTATGGGCCAGTCTATATATTATATATATATATATATATATATATATATATATATATATATATATATATATATATATATATATATATATATATATATATATATATATATATATATATATATATATATATATTTATTTTTTTTTTTTTTTTTTAATAATAATAATAATAATAATGAAAATTGAAGCTCTTTATTCCTCATGTACAAGAAGTACAATTTGCGCCAATTCTTATTCTTGTTAGGGATAAATTATTCATTTATATTAGATGAGCTAACAAAAGAAAAATTAAAACTTACTCGCTTTTATTGTCCGCTTCTAATACTTGAAGTTTATAGTAAGAATTCATTCCTTTACTGATGTCAACTAAACCAAGGACGACACTGTATAACTTTTCACTTTGCTGAAACAGTAAGAGGGATAATTAAGTTAGTTGTATGTGTCAAAAGGATGCTAATATTGAAATTATATTTAATTGAAATGTTTAAAGTATGCTGATGCCCCATAAGCCATGTAATTCTAGGAGTACTAAGCTGCTAAATCACCAACATTAACCTTTTAGAAACCGGCCATTCATTGCTATCCTGTAGCTAAGGGTCAGTTTAAAGGATCTCATCATATGGCTTTATTATGAAATAAACTGAGGCGAACGGAGAGTTGAAAAAGCCCGGAGGCTCATTACAATATACTAAAAATCTTTTAATTGGACAACTCTTATAGGAAAAAACTTTTTTTGTATTATAATTATGTATAAAATATCCTCATTATTTACTTTATTGAAGAAAATATGCATGTTTATATATAAGCCTGTATACATTTAAATGTTTTAGTATATTTAATGATCAGATCTTTATTTCTTAGTGGTCACAGTGCAAAGTCATTATGACAATGGTTAGTATGCGATATTAGGCTGTAAAATAAAATGCATATTACTTTACTTACGTAACAGCATGTGTTTTATTAAATGGTGATATTTCAATTATGAATATGAATTTTTATTCAAAACTTCACAAATGCAACAAATCACAAGCATTAACTGATTTTTTAAGCACTTTTTTTTTTAAAAAAGACGGGCTTTGAATAAATGACTGCGCAGTAAACATCCCTATTAACAATTAGGAGACCAATAACACTAAAGTTTCAGACTCAAATTCAAAGAAATTCAACTGATTTTTAAAATTTTTCTAAATTTAACACATCACAGAACATAAATTACTTTAGTACCTTATAAACATGGTATGAATCTTCTAATCCTGATTTAGAATCAACTTGGCCTCCATCTTTTAAAACGATTTTCATCTTATCTGACATATTAGATTCATAACCTGTAACAAATTAGTGTGCAAATGATATAAGGAATTTACTATTTACCTTACTTTACTTTGTCAGATTTAATTGAAAAAAAAAAAGTAATAAATAAATAAATAATAATAAACAAATACTAATATTATGGCTCAACCCTCAACCTTTAATAGTTTTACTTTTCCATGTAAAAGCTAGAAAAATTTTATATATGTAAGATGACCTTTATTATCGTGTTATTTATTAAGCAGAATCCAACATTTTATAAACTTGGAAAATAAACTGAAATTGATAAAAAATGTAAAACTTTAACTTTATGGAATATAAATACAATATATTAAAACAGCATCCGGGGTACAAGCAATTTCATAAGGTAATACACTTCACTACCTCATGGCAAGCAGGACCCCCCTAGTAGAATATATATATATATATATATATATATATATATATATATATATATATATATATATATATATATATATATATATATATATATATATATATATATATATATAGATATATATGGTGGTGGTTTAAACCTTTCGAGAATAAAAATTGCAATGTACAAGTGCTTGATTGAGTGAGTTATAATAGTAATAATTAACTTAATTAAAATTCATTAACTTACTATTTTTATTTTTTAGCCCTGAATGAGATGTCTTTAGTTTCTTCAGCTTGGAAAGTCTTGATACAACCTGTAAAAATTTTTTGAATGCTCATAAAATTTATTCAGAAGGTATGTTCTATAGTCTACTTAGTCTACTCACATATGAAACTTTTGAACTTTTTCATGCTCACAATATATATATATATATATATATATATATATATATATATATATATATATATATATATATATATATATATATATATATATATATATATATATATATTATATATATATATATTCAATTTAGAAATTTCTCTTCTCTAAGAAAGGGGAAAATAATACAATACTAGTAAAGCCATACGCTCGCTCTATATCAAAAGCGGTCAAACTGGAAAGGAACTCACTTTGTTTATTGTTTAAGACAACTAATATTTACAATTACTTGCACATCTTAATTAAAAAATGCACTAAAATTTTGCTTATAAAGATTTTTCCATATTTCTTTCAAAAGTTAAAATAATTTGACATTCCCTTTATTTTCTAATAGTCATGAATGAAAATTTACAGATAAATCCAAAGGTATATAGTATATAAAATTTTATAACCGGAGTAATGAAATTATCCATTTTCCAGCTTACTTTTAATATCAACTTAATTTATCTCAATTAATTTAATTAACTGAATTCAGAAGTTCCTACAAAGGAATGTTATTTATGGATTACATTTATCAAAAGTGTTAAATTTCTTTAATAATAATAATAAAAAAGTTTAGCTTAATCTACAATTAATTATATTGGTTGCAACACGATGAATCACTTTCTTTTATTTGTAATTTTTTTTTCTGACAAAATATACATGACATAAGTAAAAAGGGTATACTAGTTGAGAAGTTTGGTTATATATATATATATATATATAATATATATATATATATATATATATATATATATATATATATATATATATATATATATATATATATATATATATATATATATATATATATATATATATATATAATATATATTATATTATATATTATAAATAAAAATTTTGGTAAAAATAAAATAAATAACTTTTAAGACATCTTTTCCCTTTAAGCAGGGAAAAGAATTATACAAGCTTGTGATCTTCTTTGATAATAAGATTTATAAATAGATTTAAAAAATAATTTAAAAAAATTCATGATATTTTTTTACTTCAATATATATCCAGAAAGGTGCTTCAATTATTTCTATACTGATTCAAATAGTAATGAATAAAAATTTAAGTAAAATCATAAAAGTATCAATAGAAATAGGTAATTGACCAAATGGCTACACATTGAAATACTTTTACACTACTAAATTAATGAAATAAAAAAGCTTTCAATCGTTTTAGTCTTCATGTTTTTAACAAAATTACTCCTTGATAAAGTAGGATAATAATTTTTCATTTATTTTTCTAACCAAATATGATGATCCTAAAGTAAACTAAAAATAACCAATTAGGTTTGCTATATATTGTAAAAATGCATTTAAATTGAAAACGCGTTCTATGAATGTCAAAATGTATGGCTTTTAGAACTGTCATTAAGAACAGTGTCTCACAATTTGGGTGGCATGGAAGAAAGGTGCTTTTGGATAAACGGGAAGGGTAGAAGGTTCTGGGGAAGGGCGTAAAGATTTCATGGATATTACAGCAATAGATTTATGTTAAAAATATAAAGACCTAGAAAAAGTTATTTCATATTCATGTTCTCTCAAATTTATTGTCAATCCATACAGGTTTGCCACATTGGCCACCACCTTTTGAAATATTATATATAAACCATGAATTTACAGTTATTATAATGTATTATGTTTTATTTATGAGACAGTTGGGGATGGAAGATAAACAGCAATTAATTCCCTGAAGTGGATGCTACGATAAAAATAGTTCAAAAGCACAAACTAAAATAGTGTGCATATATATATATATATATATATATATATATATATATATATATATATATATATATATATATATATATATATATATATATATATATATATATATATATATATATATATATATATATATTATGGATTAAAGAGTACTAAGTCACTCGCACTTTGATGTTATTATAAATCTTTTAAAACTACTAGGATAAAACAATAAATAGGTAAAAGGGGGAGACGTCGATAATAAGACATTAAAAACGCAAAGAATAGAAGGTTAAATTTAAAACGGCGCAATATATCAGATCTGTGAACTAAAAATCTCTTATCAAGCGCAATTGAAGAAATAGCAAAGCAAAAAGGATGATTACGTGAAGAACGCGCATATTTAAAAGGATGGGGGGCTGGATGAACATACGAACAAAATATAAAATTAGAGGCAGAGAGCACAGGCGCGGAAAAAAAAAATAAACTTATTAATAAACATGTATGCGCAAAAAATATACACAATGATAATAATAATAATGATAATAATAATAATAATAATTAGGTGTGTCAGAACGTAAGGAAAAGAGACTATTGGTTTAAAAGGGGGATCTTATACACACCTCTGGACTGTAGTGTATTTGATGTGTTGTTTTTAAACAATTTTTGTGTAAAGAGTCAGAAAAAGTAAAAACTAGACTCATATTAAGTGCCTTTTTTATGATTATTATTATCATTGTGTCTATTTTTGCGCACACGTGATTATTAATAAGTTTGTTTTTTTCCGAGCCTGCGCTTTCTGCCTCTAATTTTTAAATTTTGTTCGTATGTTCATCCAGCCCCCCGTCCTTTTAAATAAGTGCGTTCTTCATTTAATCATCCCTTTTCTATGCTATTTCCTCAATTGCGCTTGATAAGAGATTTTTAGTTCAAAGAACTGAAATATTGTGCAATTTTATATTTAACCTTACTTCTATTCCTTTCGTTTTTAATGTTTTATTATCAACGTCTCCCCCTTTTATCTATTTATTGTTTTATCCTAGTGGTTTTAAAAGATTTATAATATATATAATATATATATATATATATATATATATATATATATATATATATATATATATATATATATATATATATATATATATATATATATATATATATATAATACATCTTCCTTAGCCCAAGGAGCCATATTTTCATTTTAATTTTCATTAGTATATCTGAAGGTTCAGATGTATCAAAGAAGTCTTCAGGAACACACTCAACCCCAAAATGTTTTAGCAGCTTGGAGTTTTTTTGCTTTCTTTATCAACAAGATCTATGGGATATATATATATATATATATATATATATATATATATATATATATATATATATATATATATAATATATATATATATATATATATATATATATATATATATATATATATGAGTCATTCCATGTCAAATCACCAAATTTTAGATTTCTCACCTGACCACCTTCAATGTTGATAAAACTTTGAGGGTAGATTGATATACATCTCTAAGGAAGGTTTTTAAAACGATTAGACTTCAATTTTAATTTTTGTGGATGTAAGAGTCCCCCAAAGTGCACTGGGATAGCTTTTGAAATTTAATTTATCAAAGAAATTCTCAACTTCATGGTAAACAATTCCAAAGATAATTGTAGGTAAGTCACTGGAATTATGCGTCCCCTGGTAATTTTTGTCATTAAGTTGAATAATAATAGTTTTAAGGATACTAAAATGAAAATAAGAGGTACATGGTGGGCACAAAGTCTGAGAAAATGCTTTTCATGGAAAATTCCCATTTTCAATCATCAACAAATTTGAGATTAGTTGTTTTGCAGTATTCTATTTGGCATACTGGCAATATTTGGTGGGGGATAACAGTTTTTAAGTTCAAACCCATCTAAGCTATTTTAAAATTCTTACAATCATCCAAAGTTGGCATTTTATTTTCATTTTATTTTTATTTTCATTTCATTTTTATTTTCATTTTCATTTTATTTTATTTTTTCCCTCAATTTGAAGGCAAAATTTCAGACTGTAGGTTTACTCTGATCGTTTTCTAACAATCACCATTGGAAATAGCATACTTTTATTGTCCTAAGAGTAAATTTTCACTTTGGTACCTCTCAGAATAAAGGAATTTCGAGGAGAATAATAATAGTGTGTGACGTTATTTTATTATCGGATATAAAGTTGCAATTATATAATTATCTTCTCACCCAAATGCGGGTCATCTTTTTTTTAAATTCAGCACCCCTATTTGATTGAATACAGCCCTGTCAGTGAGCAGTTAAAAAAAAAAAAAAAAAAAAAAAAAAAAGCCATCTTGTGGAAGCTCACCTTTTCAAAGGCAACCTTGCATATGCTTATAATTGTTTTATTTTTCTAAGTTTTTCTGTTTTTAAATTTTTTTACAAGTTTTTTGTTTTTAAATTTTTTATTTTTCATATATTTGTTTAATTTTATTTTTGGGGGGGGGGAGGGGGTACGGATAGGGTGGTGGTGGTGGATCCTTGGTACCTTATACTATATATATATATATATATATATATATATATATATATATATATATATATATATATATATATATATATATATATATATATATATATATATATATATATAATATATATTTAAATATAAGATGGACCTAGGTCCTATTCTACTTTTATATATATATATATATATATATATATATATATATATATATATATATTATATATATATATATATTATTATATATATATAATATATATATATATTTCCAAAGACTCCGACTCCAATCCAACTCTAGACTCCGAAAGTGCACACGAAAGAGCATGGGGTCTAGCAGTACTCGAATTTCAACTGAAAAATCATCAGCAGATTGGCCGATGTCTAAACCGATATTCCTGCCGATGGTGCCGATATTGCACAAAAGTGCTCGTGAAGAATAATAAATTTAACAACCCACACAATTATTAATCTACTCAAAATCAATCTTGAGAAGTACCAAATTGAAAATAATTTTTTTAGGACAATGAATGGCGTTTGTTAGAAAAAGATCGAAGAATACAAATTTGGCACACACACACACACAAAAAAAACACTAAATAAAAATGTCTACTCAGGATGACAGCATATAAGCAATTAACATATCTTGGATTGGTTTGGACATAAAAAGTGTTTCCCTCCATTATACTGTATTTGACAGTATGCGAAAACAGAATGGTGCAAATCAACTGATCACAATTTTATTGACGACTGAAAATGCGAATTTTCAATCATCAGTATATATTATATATATATATATATATATAT
Source organism: Armadillidium nasatum (assembly GCA_009176605.1). NCBI lineage: Eukaryota > Metazoa > Arthropoda > Malacostraca > Isopoda > Armadillidiidae > Armadillidium > Armadillidium nasatum. Next base: position 58,845 of record SEYY01002647.1, read on the forward strand.
ATTATATATATATATATATATATATATATATATATATATATATATATATATATATATATATATATATATATATATATGTATTTTAATGACAAGCATTTTTGCAAACTTTGGACCAACCCTGTTCCTCTTATTTTCTTTCTAGCATCCTTAAAACTGTAATTTTTCAACTTAATGTCACAGGATGCAAAATTTTAGCGCTTTACCTGCAATATCTTTGAAATAGCTACCATTAAAGTTAAGAATTTCTTTCATGATTTTTTTTTTCAGCAAACAACCCCAGTGCACTTTGGGAGCTCTTGCATCCACAAAAATTAAAATTGATGTCAAACATTTTATGGACCTTTTTTAGATGTATTTATCAATCTATCCTCGAAGTTTTTTTAAAATCCTAGGTGGTCAGGTGTGAGGCATCTGGTGATTTGACATGGAATAACCCCTTCCATATATATATATTATATATATATATATATATATATATATATATATATTATATATATATATATATATATATATATATATATATATATATATATATATATATATATTGGTGATGCACCGGAGAATGATACTTGGCCAGAGGTCTTAGTCTCCAGTTCAAAAAATTATTCTCCTGTCAAGATCCTCCTGAGTCTCTAAAGAGATGTAATATGTTAAATATTTTCCCCCATATATATATATATATATATATATATATATATATATATATATATATATATATATATATATATATATATATATATATATATATATATATATATATATATATATATATATATATATATATATATATATATATATATATATATATATATATTATATATATATATATATATATATTTAATAGTCGCTTTCACCTAATTGGGAGTAATTCATTTTATCCCAATTAAACAAACTAATAATAAATTCTAAAATAACAAATATAATGTACCATAGGTAAATTAGTAAGTAGGTACCTATTTTAATGCTTTATTAAACCAAAATCAAACATTATCCGCACTGCTCTTTTAGTCGTGCGCTTTTTCGAAATTTGATATTGTCTCTCGCTTTCCATCGAAACAACCAACCATCAGTTTCTTTAAAATCATTACAGCCCAGCTTTTTTAGCGATCTTTTCTGACCTCGCCTTCAACAATGGGCCGTGAGATTCACGCCTCGTTGCGTAACTATAAAAAAAAACAAATGATATAATGCTTTTTCGACTTCTGGATCCTTTTCATTAAGCTTTCTTTTATATGTTCCTGGAATTTGTTAATGTAATGCCCTCTCTCCCGCAGTTGATGTTTTTGTTGGAGGAGACGCACTAAGGTAGCTTTTGGTACACCAGGTATATCAGCAAGTCTACGATGACTTGTGTTCAATGGCTGGCTTTTAATTTTATCCAGCAAAGCATTTTTACTAGAAAGTGTTAAAATTATTTCTTGGCATCTTTAAAAGTTTAAATAAAATCAACACTGTAAATGAATATCACAAGGTATAGTAACGGTAAATAACTTGCCAGACACTACGATAGATAACTGATTCTCATCATTAAAAAAATGTAAAAAATTGCTAAATTCCATTTTTTGATACTGTCCCAATTAAGCCTTTAAATTATGCATTAGTTTATTAGATTGATTTCTGTTCTTCAAGATTTGGCCCCAAAAAGCGGCTGTTCCAATTATTCAGGATTCGACTGTGTGTGTGTGTGCGTGTGTGTGAGCGCATATATATATATATATATATATATATATATATATATATATATATATATATATATATATATATATATATATATATATATATATATATATATATATATATATATATATATATATATATATATATATATATATATATATATATATTATATATATATATATATAATTATATATACGACACCTCTAAATTTACCGAGTGCTGATACCATTTATTTTTTACTGAACTCATGAAGGTTGAAACAAGATTGAAAATATTCAATGATCATAAAATTTAGGTTTTCTGCTATCTGTAAACCTAGTTATTTTGTAGTCACATTGCTAAACAAAAGAATTGATAGGTGATATAGGGTTGGTTCCACCATGACCCGACTTGCCCTAGTTCACGGTCTTATTTCATTATTAATTTCTGCAACATTTGAGGTCTTCAATACAATTTCCCTTTTGTTGAACACCACCTCTATTCTATTAGATCTAACCTCTTATTCTTGAAAGAAACTCAGACGCTTGAACGCTCTGAGAGCAAACAATTTTCTGTTTCTTCTTACCGTCTCTATCTTTAATTTTCAGTCAAAGGAAGTTATGTATATATGCACTACGATTTTATTTACTCTTGTGTCTCTAATCTGGAGTCTTCTGAATTTCCCACCTTGTGGCTAAAAACTCTCTTTCTATTCTATGTCTAAATTCATTACTTTTGTTTATTTATCTCCTAATTTACAGACTCTCTTAACTCCATAACAGAGAACATGCTTTCTTATTCTTTTTCAGAAATTATCATATTAGGTGATTTCAATGTTCACAGCTGACAATGACTTTCTTCTAGTTTTCATGATATAGCCAGTGAATGTGCCTTTCAATTCTCCATCCAAAACGACCTTGAATAGTGGGTGCAGTTCCCTACTAGTATTCCTAATCGTCTTGGAGATAAACCAAACATTCTAAACCTTTTTTTAAACTTCTAATCCTTCCTCTTATACTGTCAAACTCTATCCTCCTCTAGGTTCTTCCGATCACTTTTTAATCTCTCTATCCTCTTCTATCTTTTCAAGTCTTCTGCAAGAAAGACTCCTGTGTATTTCCAGGAAACGTTTGTGATATTTCGGTGCTCTAGTTTGTCAGACTTTTGATAGTACTTCTTTGATTTCCTGTGGAATGATTATCGTTTCCATGGGAGGGGTTCGTCGGAGTGTGCAAAGCGCATTACAAAGATGAATATCTATGTCATGGAGACTATATTCTATATTTTCCTTTTACTAAATCTTACAAACCTTGGTTTAACTCGGATTATTCTCGAGCTATTTGCTGCAGGGATACTGACTTCAGTAATTACTGTTCTTTTCAAACTTCAGAAAATCGTGCAATCTTTACATTTCATACCGAAATCGTGTAAAATCTGTCCAGTTCTTTGTAAACACCAAAAACTCATTCCTCAATACAAAATGCAACAATTTTTCTGACTCCTCTTCCTCTCTTTCAGGCAGTTTGCAAAAAATGTCAACTCAAACTTTTGCCTCTTCCTCTCTCCCTCCTTGCTCCACCTGCATTTTCTTTCAGGACAATTGACGTTTTACCTTCTTCAAAAACTAAACTTTTAGCTAACTTTTGCCACTAATTAAACTTAAGATGATTTCGGAGCTATACCTCACTTTTAAACCCCTCCCCTCCCAACTCATTTATGTCTAAAATTGTCATTTCTTCTAAAGAAGTCCATTTCTGCTCTCTCTTAGCTTTACACTAAGAAAGCATACAGTACTGATGGTATTCCTACTGTGGTTCTCAAAATCTGTGCTTTTTAGCTTGCACCCTGTTTTGGAAAAATATTTCGTCTCAGTCTTTCTACTTCAACATTTACTTCTCTCTGGAAACGTGTTATCATTCAGCATGTGTCGAAAAAAGGGGGACCTCTCCAACTCTTCAGTTATCATCATATTTCCTCAACATCCGTTCTTTCTAAAGTTTCTTGTTATGAGTTGGAAAGATCTCAGATCTTCTAATCTTATCTCTAATCACCAGTACAGCTTTCGTAAAAAAAGTTCTACTGATAATTTTCTTTCCCTTCTCTCTAACCCTTGGTACTCTTCTCTTCGTCATTTCAGTAAATCTTTTGGTGTCGCGGTAGATATCGAAAGCCTTCGATAGGTGTTGCACAAATCTTTGATTTTTAAACTTTCTTTTTTCGGAATTTATCCTCTCTGATTTTCTTTCCAGTCTTTCTATAGCAACTGTTGTTGACTGCAACAGATCTTTCTTTAAATCTATTAATAGTAGTATTTCTCAGCGATCTGTACTAACTGCAACTTTTTCTAGTTTTCATTAAAGACTTTCTCTCAATTAATTAATCACGTATCCACTCTTATGCTAATGATTCTACCGTTCATTACTCTTTGCAATTTGAAAGACGCCACTACCAACGGCAGTTAATTAACGTAAGAATGGTGGCCTTGGAGCAACTGACTTCTGACCTTTCTCGTATTTCAATTTGTGGCAGAAAAAATAAGGTTGTTTTCAATGTCTCAAAAATTAATTTCCTCCATCTCTCTACTCGTCACAACCCACCACACAACTATGACATTTTCGAAAACACAAAACTTAAACCTTCGTCCTTAATTAACTGAAAACAAAACTCAAATATTCTTTAAAATCTATGCTTTACGAATTTTCTATTTTTAGCAAAATGTCAGCAGATTTCAAAAACTTGTGACATCAGATGACTAAGCCTAAACAAATCGAGAATATTCTGGCACATTTATATAGCGAAATTGGTTCTTTCGTTTGATGGAGCGAAATAAGAAGTCATCCTCATTAAAAGGGTAAATGACTAAATGTGGTTTTATTCACCACATAATTCATATTTAAGTCGATCAGAGTTTCGAAAAATGAATGCCCTTGCCAATGGTTGTTACAAATTAACTAGTTCAAAGAAAGAAAAATTGGTTCTTGCGTTGTCTTCATTGGCTAAAAATATCTCAGTGATCCTCTCTCTTCAGTAATGAGTGAGAATCTTTACAGTACAACTGGGAATATATATGAAGCAATCAGAAGCTGATTGAAACCAGAACACTGAAGAATTACCATTTGTCCACTGCATATATAAAACAATTTTTATACTTGCAATGAGTCAAATAACGGTTTATGAACTTTTTATATACTTCTTAGTTATCACTTACTACTTGAACTTTTTATTTAATTTTGGTCAACACATACTTATTATAAACTTCATTTCATTTACATGGTAAGTGCTGAATTTTTTTTTATAAATTCAAAGTATCTATTTTACGAATAAACAGCAGCAATTTAAACATTCGTTATGAAGGCTAATTAATCTGCTTCGGCCGAAGCTTCAACAATTTGTCGAGCTAATCGGTGCATATATATATATAATATATATATATATATATATATATATATATATATATATATATATATATATATATATATATATATATATATATATATATATATATATATATATATATATATTGGTCCTCTGTAACCCCTAGGCAAAAAAATTCTGCTACCCCCTTTCATTTACCTTGATAATGTATTATGCTTTAAGGGATATTGTGGTTCTTTAGAATTTTCTATACTTACTCTAACACTGTGGAAAAAAATATTTTTTTTATATAATAAAACATTTTTTACCTCAAATTTGATACAATACTAAAAAGAAGAACCATTTCTTGGATAACTATCTTATTTTTCAGTCTAACATTTCTTCCTAATTAATTTCGAAATTGGGAAAGTTTATTCTTAAAAGTCTTTCTATTTTAAATTATTTTTCATACCTTTCATGATCACTTGATTGATATATAATTTGCTGCCCTATGAGCCTGCTCACTTTTGCCCAAAGCTAAAATATGGCCATATATATATATATATATATATATATATATATATATATATATATATATATATATATATATATATATATATAATATATATATATATATATATATATATATATATACACACAAAAAGAACACTATAACCGTGTTTTGTTTTATACAATTAAAACCCCACAGGAAAATTAAAACATATATATATATATATATATATATATATATATATATATATATATATATATATATATATATATATATATATATATATATATATATATATATATATATATATATATATATATATATATATATATATATATATGAGTAAAAAACCTGCAATATTTAAAAGCTAGCATTAACCTGTACTTACCCTTTGTAGTAAAAACGGCTGCAGTAGAAATATCAATAGTTGATGAAAATTTTGCCACCAATAGAATCAACTTTTTCTTTTAATTTTTTCTTGTCTTTGATGCCAACAATAGCAAAAACTAAATTTTCATTGAGTTCCGATTTTTCAATTTCTTTCCTTTCAAAACAATTAGTTTTACCAACTTTTTTGATTTAGAAATGTTTTAAAATCAATTAATATAAAGTTGTGTATATAAAAAAATAAATAAATAAATAAATTTTAGAGGAATATATTCCACATTATTGCACTTTTTGTTACTCTCTAAGATTCTGCAATATATAAATATCTAAGTTTAATCAACTATTAAATAAATTTTTTAATAATGAAAAAAAAAAAAAAAAAAAAAAAAAAAAAAAAAAAAAAAAAAAAAAAAAGTGAATGACCTATTAATGCAAAATATATAATAATATAACAAAATCCAAACAGTATTTTTCTACTTTGTTATATATATATATATATATATATATATATATATATATATATATATATATATATATATATATATATATATATATATATTATATATATATATATATATATATATATATATATATATATATATAATACCGCACTTCCAACATGTCCTACATTACAAATCTCAAAGAAATCTAAGAAACTAAATCGTAAAACTTGTTAAAAAGTTATAACCTAAATTAAAATAATAAATAAGAGAACATACATAAGTACATACACTATACACATCAAAAGTTTCTCAGCACAACTGTACTACATTAAAAAAAAAAAAAAAAAATACATTAAAAAAATAAAAAAAAAAATAAAAAAAATAAAAAAAAGCAAACAATAAAATCACCCTAAAACACACTAGCTCTCGAGATGAGAATTCCGTCTTCTTGTTCAAGAAGTTAAAAGAAATTCTAAAATGAGGAGAGAAAATCACTTTAAACCTATGTTGTTAGAAAACTAACCTGACTACAAATTCACCAAATTACTACTCGCCTTCAGAATTGAGTTTTTAAAATATATGACTCTAGTAACATGTAATAGGAGTCCAAATTAAATTACCATTGCCAATCAAATTTTAAAAAATAACTTTTTAAAAAAAGCACTTTGAAGACAAGTAGTGATTTTGACTTGGAAGTCAGGTTGGTTTTCATACCAACATAAGTTTACAGTTTTCCTCTTTCTTATTTTGAACTTTCTTTTAACCTCTTGAACAAGGAGATGGAATTCTCGTCTCGAAAGCTAGAGTGTAGTAAACAGATTTTTTATGTTTTGATAGGTAGTATGTATGTGTTGATTATTTTCATTAGGTTATAACTAAGTTTTAAGATATAGTTTCTCAGTATTTTGAGGGATATATATATATATATATATATATATATATATATATATATATATATATATATATATATATATATATATATATATATATATATATATATATATATATATATATATATATATATATATATATATATATATATAGTAGAAGGGAAAATTTGTGAGAATCTTAGTATCGAAAGTGAAAGAATTGATAAGAGAGAGAGAGAGTGAGGGAGTGAGGGAGTGAGGGAGGAATAGGGAGGTTTTAGAGAGGGTAGGGGATGTGTGAATCAAGTTTTACACTGAGAATGATTGGTGAAAAATTGCGTGAGAAAGATAGTGGGGTATGTATGCTTTATGGATTTGGAGAAGGCATATGATAGAGTTTATAGGAGGAAGTTGTTTAAGGTACTAAGGGAGGGGGAGTGAGAGGTAGATTATTGAAGGATATTAAATCATTTTATGAGAACTGTAGAGCGAGGGTGAGGGTTAGGAGGGAACTGACTGAATGGTTTAACGTGGGAGTTGGACTGAGGCAGGGGTGTGTTATGTCTCCGTGGTTGTTTAATGTGTTAATGGATGGTGTTGTTAGGGGGATGGAGAGGGAAGGGAAGGGTATTAGGATGAGAAGTGGACAGGGGGAATGGGGGGTAAATGTTTGTTGTTTGCAAGTGATACAGTGTTAGTTGCGGAATCTGGGAAGAAGCTGATGAGAATGTTGGTGAAGGAGTTTGTGAGGGAATGTGCATCAAAGGGATTGAAGGTAAACTCAAAAAATAGTAAAGTGATAAGGATTGGGTGAAGGGATGAGGCAGTAAGAGAGGAGGAATAGGCGGGATGTCGAGGTAGGGGGAGATAAATTTGAGGAGGTAGAAGAGTTTAAATATCAGGGAATGTTGGTGGAGGAAAAAGGGGAAACAGAATAGTGATGGAGAAATTGAGGGAAGTATGGAAGAAGGGGAGAATTTCGAAGGAAATAATAAAGTTAAAAATGTTTGAGAGCATGTGTCTGAAACATGGGTTGGGTGATGATGCTCAGACCTAGAAAAGATAAGATGTTTTTGAGATGAAAGGATTGAGGGCTGAATGTGGGTTAAGGATAGTAGAAAGAATCAGAAAAGAAAGAATAAGGGTTGATGGAAGAGAAAAATAGTGTGTAGAGAGGAAGAGGGTGTATTAAAGTGGTTTGGGAATTTGTGTCGAGTGGATGAGAATAGGATGGTGGGTAAAGTGATGAGATCCAAGGTAGAGGAAGAGGGAGGGATGTGGTGAGGGAGATATTGAGAAAGAGGGGGGGTGTCTGAATGTGGACAAAGGTAAGAGAGCGCGGAGGACAGAGTGA
>SEYY01002648.1:0-21346 GCA_009176605.1 Armadillidium nasatum
ACAGTTGCGTCGTCTTCGTTGCACAAGGGATGCCCTGCTTTCGAACGAATTCTGTGTGGATGTAGGAAACCCCAGTCTAGCCCGTTATGGTGCCTCTTTCTTTCCACCCACATCTGTTCTGTGGAACTCTCTACTATCATCTATTTTTCCTCCTGTAATTAATCTTCCACTCTTCAAGGCTTCCGTCTGTGCCCACCTGAGGGATGTGCGTTAGGTCTGTGTTTGAATGAGTTTTCTTCGCCATGTGTGTGCCCCCTCCTTGAAAAGGTCTTTGCATGTGAGTGGTGACGATCTCCAATATATATATATACCAATATAATATATATAATATATATATATTATATATATTATATATATATATATATATATATATATATATTATATATATATATATATATGGTCAGACTGAACATTAGCATCCACCATAACTCATAAACTACTAACCTTACATTAAAATGATTATAGTTTTGAAATCCTTGGTAATGCAGGTAATAAAACTATGAAAAAATATTTAAAAATGTAGAAAAAAAAAATATTTATATATAAATGTACGATAAGTTGATAATTAAAAAGTAGGGCGTGTAAAAAACCGAACATTTGTCTACGGGGGCCCTGCCGCTCTGCCCCCAAAACCCCCTGACCAGCGAGCGATGATGATATTGTAGACTACTTTTCTTGTATAAAATATAATAAAAACACTAATATCAAACACGGCAAGATTTATAAAATAAAATCGATCATTTTCTTGTCGGCAATTTCCTCTTCTCTGAGTATGAGTTACTAATTTACTATACAATTCTTGCCAGGCTTTTAAAGAAGTAAATTTACTTATGTAATAAAATTTTATAAGAATATTTTATCTCCCAATTTTTACTAAAATTTCGCCAAGGATTTCAAAATATAATCTTTTTAACGTAGGATTAGTATTTTTTAGTTATGATGGATGCTAATGTGCAGTCTGGCCTTATATATATACAATATATATATATATATATATATATATAGTATATATAATATATATATATATATATATATAATATATATAATATATATTAATAAATATATATACTATATATATATATATATATAATATATATATATTATATATATATATATATATATATATATATATTATGCAAAAAAGCTAGTTTTTTGAGCGGAAAGCCACCATGTTAAAGCAGACATTAAAGGACATTTTCCGGTCTTACATAGACGGGAAATTTCAGCTGAAATTTCCGCTTCAGCAGCAATTAAGAGCGGACTTTTTCAGTGATATATAGAAAGGAAAATTAACAGACAAATTTTCATACTTAATATAATAAAATAAATATAATATATATTAAATTTGAAAGAAAAGATTCCCTTATAAAACATAAGCATTAAATTATTTCATATTCTAATTTCTGAAGGCTCAGTTAATAAAGGTATATTGTTAGTTTAAATCACTGATAAATAAAATTTCTTCACACCGTATTTTAATTCTCTAATCATTCCAATAAACTTCTTTAAGAAAAGACCACAATTCTTTTACAGCAAATCGTAAATGGAAAAATGGTGTTCTATGAAAGTACTCTGGTAAGTTTAGATAATGTTTTGATGAAACTGTTATTGTTTTCTTTTTCTTATCAAGAAATTTCTTATATTCTTTTCTCAACTCTGGAGATTTTGGTCCCCATTCTTCTGTTGGAGTAAATGCACACTTGATGGCGTCCTTAATAACACACTTTTTCGGATAGAATCTATAAATTGTTAATCCCATAAATATTGGGATTAATCCCAGAATAAACGTTGCTAAGCAAATTCCAAAGGCTGAAAAGTAATAGAATTTTTTTTTTAATATATATATATATATATATATATATATATATATATATATAATATATATATATATATATATATATATATATATATATATATATATATATATATATATATATATATATATATATATATATATATATATATATATATATATAAAAGGCATTAGAAATATATAAAAATTATGAACATCAATTTTAAAATCTAACCAATTGATCCTCCTTTGAAGGCATATCCTCCACTGCTGATTCCATGCTGAATAGTTCTAATCGCAATTCTAATAAATATATAGAACAGAAAAAAAGGTATGATAAGACTCCAACAAATTCTCCAATAAATACCAGTTTTTCGTCCAAGCATAAACTCTATATCTCTTATAAAATTTTTCATTCCGTAAATGTAAATCACTGCTACAACTTCAAGAAAGGCCAAAACAAATATAACCAAGTTCTGAAAACATATTGGAGCAAATCATTATTTAATTCGTAAGTATAAATTTAAAGAAAAAAATATTAAATTTTTTTAAAGATAAACATAAAGAATACTCACTCCTCCAAAATAGTCCACTAGATATAGAATATATTGACCTTGAGGAGTAATATAAAATAGACCACAAAGGAATCCAGCGCTGCAAACAATAATTGTTACGAGTAACTTTTGAATATTTTGGAATTTGTCCGTGATAACAGTAATAACGCACGCAGTCAAAGCAGAAGCGCTTCCAACACCAAGTGTAAAAAGCATCAAGAAAAACAACACAGCAAACATCTGTGGAACTACTTCAAATCGAGAGAGAACATCGGGGTAACTGATGAAAGCAAGACCAGAACCTCCTCTGCTTATAACATGTGAGACTGGAAGTCCTGTTTCATGAGCTAAGTGGCCAAGAATCCCAAAAATGGTCAAACCGGCAAGAAAGGAAGTTAGTGTATCTACCACTGAAATTATGGTCACATCACGGTATAAATTATGCCTGAAGTCGTTGTAAGATGAAAACATTATTATGGTACCAAATCCAACTGTTAAGCTAAAAAATGACTGACCAATTGCTCTAAACCAAACCTGAAAAAAAAAAAAATTAAAAAAAAAATTAAAAAAAATATATTATATATATATATATATATATATATATATATATATATATATATATATATATATATATATATATATATATATATATATATATATATATATATATATATATATATTTTTTTTTTTTTTTTTTTTCACCATACCCAGGTAGGACTTTCGTCCTGTCAGTAGGATCTTTTAGGAAGATCCTTGGGTTTCTTTGGCCCACGGCGGATACCGCTGGCTGGCCAGGCCTATCGCGGATGCCGGAGATTATTAGTTAACAGCTGGCTTTTTTCTTTTACTTTACACTGAACCACTTATATATATATATATATATATTATATATATATTATATATATAATATATATATATATATATATATATATATATTATATATATTTATATATATATATATATATATATATATTAATTTATTATTACACCTCTGGTGGGCAAAGAAGAGGTCTACTAAAATTCCAACAGAGTAAGGGAAAGACGGGAACCTAGTCAAATTAAAGGGCGACGTGACTTGATACACGACGTTTGAAGGTGTGTAAGTCAAGGAAGTTGGAAAATAGAAAAAGGAGTGTGTTCCAGACTTTACCAGTAGAGTACATGTAGGACATAGCATTGCGGTTAAATCTGGGGTCAGAGAGTTGAAATAGAAAGGTTTAGACTGTGTAGAAAGTAGAGTAGCACGAGCCCTTCACAGTGGAGGAGGATGCGACGAGAGAGTTCAGAAGAGCAGTGTCCATTGTAATAGCGATAGTATAGAGAGAGTGACGCAACATTTGACGGGCAGAAAGAGACTGGAGAGAATTAAGAAAGAGAGTTGATAAGACGAAAAGCTCTAGACTCCACCTTTCCAAGGAGAGCTTATGAGTGGACCATCCCAGATTGTGACGTATACTGCATAAGGACGAACAACACCCCTATACAGACAAGCAACTGGGGTGGATTGAAGAAATACTAGGCGAATCAGGACACCTAACTGTTGAAGCTTGTTTTAGAAAGAGAGGCAATGTGATCGTTCCAAGAAAATCACGAGAAAAAAAAACCAAAAATTAAGGAGAGATGAAGGTCTGAGTTAGGTGTTTTCGAAGAAGATATCATATTTGTGTGGAAGATTGTTGTCAGTAGAGAGATGAGTAATTGAGTTTTTGGATTGAAAACAACCATGTTCTCTCTGCCCCATTTAAATACGAGATAGATTAGAGGTCAGTGCTCCAAGAACACCTCCTTGCGTCTAGTCAGCTGTTGTTGGAGGGGAGCCTTTCAAATTAAAAAGTGAATGAAGGGAGAGTCATCAGCATAGGATGGATAGGAGATAAGTAACAGAGCGACGGTCATTAATAAAAGTGAAAAAGTGTTGGAAGGACAAAACTGAGGAACACCACTATTAATAGATTAAAGGGAGAGCGGTGGCCGTCTACACTGCTGTAAGAACGACGAAAGGAATAGAGAGAAGGATAGATTCCGAAAGGGAAGTTGGAAATAAAAGCTTTGTGCCAGGCTTATGAAATCTTTCGAAATTCATCGCAACAGCAAAAGATTCACCGAAATGCAAGGAGGACAAGAGTCAGAGAGAAGGGAAAGAAGATCAAGAGAGGTTTCTTTGCCATACTGGCGATCAGAGATAAGATAGAAGAATGAGATTTTCCAAATTTTTGTTAAGGATAGATTGAAAACTTTGAAAGGTGGGTTAAGAAATGAGACGGAGTTGAGTTGAGAGGTCCCAGTTTTTCGGCACAGACTAAATGACGCAAAGTAAGAAGAAGGTGAAGTTGAAAGAAATAGATGAAATAGTTTACCAAGAAGGATGCAAGCTCTGAAGAAAATTTTGGAACCACAGGAGGATACCTCAGGACCGTATGCCTTCTAATGTTAAGCCTTGAAGGAGCAGCAGACTCTTATGAAGAAAATTTATATAAATAAATATATATATATATAAATATATATATATATTATATATATATATATATATATATATATATATATATATATATATATATATATATATATATATATATATATATATATACATACATATATATATATATATATATATATATATATATATATATATATATATATATTATATATATTATATATATAGTATATATATATATATATATATATATATATATATTGGGGTATGTATGTTTTCTGGATTTAGAAAAGCATATGATAGAGTATGCAGGAGAAAGTATTCGAATATTAATGGAAAGGGGGTTGAAAGGGGAAATTACTGAAGGGGTGAAAGCTTTAATGCAAATTGTGGTCAAGAGTGAGGGTGAAGGGAGAACTTTCAGACTGGTTTAACATAGGAGTGGGATGAGACAGGGGTGTGTTATGTCGCCAGGCTATTCAATCTATCGATGGAAGGTGTAGTCAGGAAATGGAGAGAGAAGGGAAGGCATTGTTAGATAACATGGTGACATTACACACCCTGTCTCAATCCCACTCCTATGTTAAACCAGTCTGAAAGTTCTCTCTTCACCCTCACTCTTGACCTACAATTTGCATAAAAAGCTTTCACCCCCTTCAGTAATTTCCCTTTCAACCCCCTTTCCATTAATATTTCGAATAGCTTTCTCCTGCATACTCTATCATATGCTTTTTCTAAATCCAGAAAACATACATACCCCATTTTATTTTTTTATATATATTATATATATATATATATATATATATATATATATATATATATATATATATATATATATATATATATATATATATATATATATATATTATATATATATATATATATATATATATATATATATATATATATATATATATATATATATATATATATATATATATATATATATATTATATATATATATATATATATATATATATATATATATTTATATATATAATATTTCTTCATAAGAAGTCTGCTGCTCCTTCAAGGCTTAACACTAGGAAGGCATACGGTCCTGATGGTATCCTTCCTGTGGTTCTCAAAATTTGTGCTTCAGAGCTTGCATCCTTCTTGGTAAACTATTTCATCTATTTCTTTCTACTTCGACTTTCTCTTCTTACTGGAAACGTGCGCTCATTTAGTCTGTGCCGAAAAAGGGGGAGCTCTCTCAACCCTCTAACTACCGTCTCATTTCTTTAACCCTGTTCTTTCTAAAGTTTTCGAATCTATCCTTAACAGGAAAATTTGGAAATATCTCAATTCTTCTAATCTTATCTCTGATCGCCAGTATGGCTTTTATAAGAAACGCTCTAATGATGATCTTCTTTCCCTTCTCTCTGACTCTTGGTCCTCCGCCCTTCGCCATTTCGGTGAATCTTTTGCTGTTGCGATAGACATTTCGAAAGATTTCGATAGAGCCTGGCACAAAGCTTTTATTTCCAAACTTCCCTCTTTCGGAATCTATCCTTCTCTCTGATTTCCTTTCCGGTCGTTCTTTAGCAGCAGTTGTAGACGGCCACCGCTCTTCCTTTAAATCTATTAATAGTCGTGTTCCTCAAGTATCTGTCCAATTCCCAACACTTTTTCTACTTTTCATTAATGACCTTCTCTCTGTTACTTCATCTCCTATCCACTCCTATGCTGATGACTCCTCCCTTCATTACACTTTTTAATTTGAAAGGCTCCCCTCCCAACAACAGCTACTAGACGCAAGGAAGGCTGTCTTGGAGCAGCTGACCTCTGATCTATCTCGTATTTAAATTGGGGCAGAGAGAACATGGTTGTTTTCAATGCCACCAAAACTCAATTACTCCATCTCTCTACTCGACACAATCTTCCACACAACTATGATATCTTCTTCGAAAACACCTAACTCAGACCTTCATCTCTCCTTAATATTCTTGGTGTTTCTTTTCTCGTGATCTTTCTTGGAACGATCACATTGCCTCTCTTTCTAAACAAGCTTCTAAGAGGTTATGTGTCCTGATTCGCCTTCAGTATTTCTTCAATCCACCCCAGTTGCTTGTTCTGTATAGGGGTGTTGTTCGTCCCTGTATGCAGTATACGTCACACTTCTGGGATGGTTCCACTCATACAGCTCTCCTTGGTAAGGTGGAGTCTAGAGCTTTTCGTCTTATCAACTCTCCTTCTCTCTAATTCTCTCCAGTCTCTTTCTGCCCGTCGAAATGTTGCGTCACTCTCTCTATACTATCGCTATTACAATGGACACTGCTCTTCTGAACTCTCTCGTCGCATGCCTCCTCCACTGTGAAGGGCTCGTGCTACTCTACTTTCTACACAGTCTAAACCTTTCTCTTTCCAACTCTCTGACCCCAGATTTAACCGCAATGCTATGTCCTACATGTACTCTACTGGTAAAGTCTGGAACACACTCCTTTCTTCTATTTTCCCAACTTCCTATGACTTACACACCTTCAAACGTCGTGTATCAAGTCACGTCGCCCTTTAATTTGACTAGGTTCCCGTCTTTCCCCCTTACTCTGTTGGAATTTTAGTAGACCTCTGGTCTTTGCCCACCAGAGGTGAAATATAAATATATATATATATATATATATATATATATATATATATATATATATATATATATATATATATATATATATATATATATATATATATATATATATATATATATATATATATATATATATATTAAAGTGGTTCAGTGGTAAAGTAAAAGAAGAAAGCCAGCTGTTAACTAATAATTTCCGGCATCCGCGATAGGCCTGGCCAAGCCAGCGGTATCCGCCGTGGGCCCAAGAAACCCAAGGATCTTCCTCGGAAGATCCTACTGACAGGACGAAAGTCCTACCTGGGGTATGGTGAAAAAAAAAAAAAAAAAAAAAAATATATATATATATATATATATATATATATATATATATATATATATATATATATATATATATATAATATATATATATATATATATATATATATATATATATATATATATATATATTTTTTTTAATTTTTTTTTTAATTTTTTTTTTTTTTCAGGTTTGGTTTAGAGCAATTGGTCAGTCATTTTTTAGCTTAACAGTTGGCTTTGGTACCATAATAATGTTTTCATCTTACAACGACTTCAGGCATAATTTATACCGTGATGTGACCATAATTTCAGTGGTAGATACACTAACTTCCTTTCTTGCCGGTTTGACCATTTTTGGGATTCTTGGCCACTTAGCTCATGAAACAGGACTTCCAGTCTCACATGTTATAAGCAGAGGAGGTTCTGGTCTTGCTTTCATCAGTTACCCCGATGTTCTCTCTCGATTTGAAGTAGTTCCACAGATGTTTGCTGTGTTGTTTTTCTTGATGCTTTTTACACTTGGTGTTGGAAGCGCTTCTGCTTTGACTGCGTGCGTTATTACTGTTATCACGGACAAATTCCAAAATATTCAAAAGTTACTCGTAACAATTATTGTTTGCAGCGCTGGATTCCTTTGTGGTCTATTTTATATTACTCCTCAAGGTCAATATATTCTATATCTAGTGGACTATTTTGGAGGAGTGAGTATTCTTTATGTTTATCTTTAAAAAAATGCTTAATATTTTTTTCTTTAAATTTATACTTACGAATTAAATAATGATTTGCTCCAATATGTTTTCAGAACTTGGTTATATTTGTTTTGGCCTTTCTTGAAGTTGTAGCAGTGATTTACGTTTACGGAATGAAAAATTTTATAAGAGATATAGAGTTTATGCTTGGACGAAAAACTGGTATTTATTGGAGAATTTGTTGGAGTCTTATCATACCTTTTTTTCTGTTCTATATATTTATTAGAATTGCGATTAGAACTATTCAGCATGGAATCAGCAGTGGAGGATATGCCTTCAAAGGAGGATCAATTGGTTAGATTTTAAAATTGATGTTCATAATTTTTATATATTTCTAATGCCTTTTATATATATATATATATATATATATATATATATATATATATATATATATATATATATATATATATATATATATATATATATATATATATATATATATATATATATATATATATATATATATATATAATATATATATATATATATATATATATATATATAATATATATAATATATTCTATTACTTTTCAGCCTTTGGAATTTGCTTAGCCAACGTTTATTCTGGGATTAATCCCAATATTTATGGGATTAACAATTTATAGATTCTATCCGAAAAAGTGTGTTATTAAGGACGCCATCAAGTGTGCATTTACTCCAACAGAAGAATGGGGACCAAAATCTCCAGAGTTGAGAAAAGAATATAAGAAATTTCTTGATAAGAAAAAGAAAACAATAACAGTTTCATCAAAACATTATCTAAACTTACCAGAGTACTTTCATAGAACACCATTTTTCCATTTACGATTTGCTGTAAAAGAATTGTGGTCTTTTCTTAAAGAAGTTTATTGGAATGATTAGAGAATTAAAATACGGTGTGAAGAAATTTTATTTATCAGTGATTTAAACTAACAATATATCTTTATTAACTGAGCCTTCAGAAATTAGAATATGAAATAATTTTAATGCTTATGTTTTATAAGGGAATCGTTTCTTTCAAAATTTAATATTATTATTATTATTATTTTTATTATTTTTATTAAGTATATTGAAAATTTGTCTGTTAATTATTCCTTTCTATATATATCACTGTAAAAAAAGTCCGCTCTTAATCTGCTGCTGAAAAGCGGAAATTTCAGCTGAAATTTCCCGTCTATGTAAGACCGGAAAATGTCCTTTAATGTCTGCTTTAACATGGTGGCTTTCCGCTCAAAAACTGGCTTTTTATTGGCATATATATATATATATATATATATATATATATATATATATATATATATATATATATATATATATATATATATATATATATATATATATATATATATATATATATATATATATATATATATATATATATATATATATATATATATATATATATATATATATATATATATATATATATATATATATATATATATATATATATATATATATATATATATATATATATATATATATATATATATATATATATATATATATAATATATATATATATATATATATATAGGCCAGACTGCACATTAGCATCCATCCATAACTCAAAAACTACTAATCCTACGTTAAAAAGGATTATAATTTTGAAATCCTTGTCGAAATTTAGGTAAGAAAAATTGGGAGATAAAAAATAAATTCTTATAATAAATTTTATTACATAAGTAAATTTTACTTCTTTAAAAGCCTTGCAAGAATTGTACGTCCGGCAATTCGCAACCCATCCAACTCAGAAGAAAGAGGAAAATTGTCGACAAGAAAATGATCGATTTCGATTTTATAAAGCTTGCCGTGTTTGATATTAGTGTTTATTATTATTATTATTATTACAAGAAAAGTAGTCTACAATATCATCATCGCTCGCTGGTCAGGGGGTTTTGGGGGCAGAGCGGCAGGGCCCCCGTAGACAAATGTTCGGTTTTTTACACGCCCTACTTTTTAATTATCAACTTATCGTACATTTATATATAAATATTTTTTTTTTCTACATTTTTTAAATATTTTTTTCATAGTTTTATTACTGCAAATTACCCAAGGATTTCAAAACTATTATCATTTTTAATGTAAGGTTAGTAGTTTTTGAGTTATGGATGGATGCTAATGTACAGTCTGACCATATATATATATATATATATATATATATATATATATATATATATATATATATATATATATATATATATATATATATATATATATATATATATATATATATATATATATATATATATATATATATATAGGAGATCGTCACCACTCACATGCAAAGACCTTTTCAAGGAGGGAGCACACACATGGCGAAGAAAACTCATTCAAAGACAGACCTAACGCACATCCCTCAGGTGGGCACAGACGGAAGCCTTGAAGAGTGGAAGATTAATTACAGGAGGAAAAATAGATGATAGTAGAGAGTTCCACAGAACAGATGTAGGTGGAAAGAA
This sequence comes from Armadillidium nasatum, assembly GCA_009176605.1. NCBI lineage: Eukaryota > Metazoa > Arthropoda > Malacostraca > Isopoda > Armadillidiidae > Armadillidium > Armadillidium nasatum. Next base: position 10,848 of record SEYY01002648.1, read on the forward strand.
AGAGGCACCACAACGGGCTAGACTTGGGTTTCCTACATCCACACAGAATTCGTTCGAAAGCAGGGCATCCCTTGTGCAACGAAGACGACGCAACTGTGGAGGAATGCGAGCTGCCAATTTCCTCGATCACCTGCCATTGTAGTACCTATTGAAAAGTGATAGTGTGCCAACGTCATGTCTCAGAGATAGAGGATCAAGAGAGTTTGAAAGTAGGGAACAGTTGATTACAAGTACTCCATACAAGGGCGAATAAAACTCTTATATATTTGGAGTAACTGCTCAGAGGAAAAAAATTCTCGCAACTTGAATATAACTCCCAGCTTCTTATAGGCCTCTTTTGCCACCATTGTGATATGTGGTTTCCACATAAACTGTCTTGCAAGACAGTTTATTGTTTATGTTTAGACCAAGAATGTTAATGTTATTTACAGGTGAGATGGGAGAACCATCTATGAGGATAGGAAAGTTGGGAGATGTGAAGAAGTTGAGTTTTTAAAGAGTTGAATTTCACAAGGTTGCCATGGCCCCACCGGGAAATCCCATCCAGATCTGCAAAAATGGAATCGGAAAGTTGAAGACTAGAGGCAACTCTACTTTTCATTTTTGATATTCGCGCTATAACTCCATCATCCATCCACTCCTATGCTGATGACATCATCCTCCATTACTTCTTTCAATTTGAAATATGCACTTTTAACATTAATTTATTTTACTGTAGCAGCTAATCTATGACCTTTCTTGTATTTCAAATTGGGACAGACAAAGCATAATTGTTTTCAATGCCTCAATAACTTAACTAATATGAAACATAAATAGAATTACTTTTAATTTTTTTTTAAATAAAGTAGTTATATACAGTAAATATAAAATAAATAGTATTAAAATAAAGTTAACATAAGTTAGATTTGCTAGTAAAGACATGCTGGTCTGCTTTTTCTTTGTTGTCAAGTCGAGTAAGAATAACATCTTTTCTTGGTTCCGTAATCTCTTTGTAGAGCTTTCTCATTACTGGGTCTTTGGGACCCCATTCTGAGTTTGGTTTAAAACTGGTTATAAGGGCCTCACTAATGCTCTTGGATCTCCTTCTCATTTTACACACTGTCAAAATGAAGAATATGGGAATCATCGCCATTGCAAAGACTGTTATAAAGATGCCTATTCCTGTATATATATATATATATATATATATATATATATATATATATATATATATATATATATATATATATATATATATATATATATATATATATATATATATATATATATATATATATATATATATATATATATATATATATATATATATATATATATATATATATATATATATATATATATATATATATATATATATATATATATATATATATATATATATATATATATATATATATATATATATATATATATATTAAGGGGAAAGCAAATTAACCCAAGGTCCTAGTGAAAGGCCGATGTTCGGATACTCGACTTCTGAAATTGTGTAAGTATAGGAAAGTTGAGAATAAAGAGTGTGCCACGTATTACATTAAGAGAGAGCATAAATACATAAATATTAGGCTTGAGTCAGAAAGTTAAGGTGAAAAAGGATAAGACTGTTTAGAAAGTATTTCCTCACGAGCACTTTTAAAGGAAGAAATATGCATCCAGAGAATTCAGGTCAGATCATTTGAATTAGCGATCTTATAAAGAAAGTGATGTAATAGGTCAATGTCAGAAATGTATTAAAAATAGTTTGTAAGAGCATGAGAGCTGATAAGGTAATAAAACTTAGATCTACCTTTTCAAATAGGACTGTATGAGTGGAACCACCCTACGATTCTGGTATAAAAAGTAAGCAACTGGTGTGTTGTGGAAAAATTCTGAAGTCACCTCAGAACACTTATCCTGTTAGAAGTTTGCTTAATAAGAAAAATAATATGATATTTTCAAAAAAGATGATGAGAAAAAGAAACACTGAGAATATTAACAACAGACGAATGTTTTAATTTTGTGTTTTAGAAGTTGAAATAGTGTTGAAGAAATTGGCGAGAAGAAAGATAAGGGAACTGTCTTTTAGAGGATTTCAGTATAACTATGCTATATATATATATATATATATATATATATATATATATATATATATATATATATATATATATATATATATATATATATATATATATATATATATATATATATATATATATATATATATCGGTATATATATACAGGCTTGAATAATCCAGATAAACACAAATTTTGAAAAAATATGAATTTCAAAATTGATTAAACTTTGACAATTTAATTACGACAATAGTAACTTTACCACTATGAAGATTTATCAATTATGATCGACGGATGAACGTCTTAGCTTTCCGCTGAAGTTCCATAGAATAAAAACATTTTCGTCAGCAAGCAAAAGAAGATAAAATGCTTTGAAAAAGCAATTGCCTAATGTAAGGAAATAAGAAGTTTAGTGAAGTTTTTAGAATTCAAACCAAAGCTGAGAAAATAAAATCATTATTAAAATTGACTGGGCAAGTTTTTAACTTGGAATTTTAACATTTAAATGTAGATAAGGAATTTTTGTAAAAATACCGAATCATTAAACATCACAAATCAATTAAGATAGAGAGCATTCAGTAAAGAATAACAGCGAAAATAAAATTATCTTGATTGTAGTTTAAATGACAGAATGTTCAGTAGAAATATTTGTATTAATTTATAAAATGTGTATTAAGGAGAACAAACTTTAAGTTGCGAAAAGCTAATGCGAATATGATAAGGAAGAATATCTTACAAGGAATATTAAAGTTGATTAAAAAGTATAAATTTTTTTCTACCTAGAAGTCAAAGTAAAGGCAAATCAATTTGAAGGGCTGCGTGCAATGGAACAAGGCTTTTGAAAGCATGTAAATCAGAGGAAGAGTAAAATTAAAATAAACACGATTAATGGTACCTATTCAGTACCCGAAATTGAGGAGAGATAAAATGAGATTGCATGAAAGGCGTCACACAAACTCTTTTTTAAAGAGGAAATATTCGATTTAATATTTCAGAAAAAGTTGTTCGTTGAAGAAGGAAAATTGGATAATAATTTACCTGTATGAATAGTAGAAAGAGATTTTAGAGTGTCAGTGAGAGTGAGGGAGTTTGATGCATCATAAAAGCTAAACTTTTAAAGCAGAGCTGCGTCCAAAGAACTTTTCCAGATGTGTGAGTCTGTTCCATGAAAGAACAGACAATGTTCTATTCAGAGCGAGAAACTGAAGAGGACTATAAAAGTTCTGAATGCGCTTCATAAACTACAGTCTCTTAGAAACTTATTTAATGTGATAAACAATGGGATAATTCCAGGAAAAAAAACTCTTAAGAACGTTACGAACATAGGAACTTTTGGGTTGTGTACTTTTGAAGATGATGTGAAGACTTTAACAAATTGTCAGTTGCCCAGAGTCTGTCTCGTAGTATCAGATATTTGACGTTGATTTGATTTTTTTTTTTTTTTTTTTTTTTTTTTGAACGTGAAATTTTAGTCTCAATGATATGAGTAGATTGATTGACATCATTGGTTACGGAATGAGATAGAAACCCGAGGAGATATTTAAAAAATGAATTATGTATATCTGCAACAAAGAAATTATCACAGAAAGGAAAATAAAAACTGAAAGAGGGGATTTGGAAATAAAAACTTTCTGACAGACTCTATCAAAAAGTTTTCGAAATGATACAGAGAGATACCGACAGTAGAAGTCAAAGATTTCCTTGCGGAATTCAAATTGATGATCAATGATAAGGTTAAAAGAACTAGTCAATTTTCAAGCTTTCCTATTGAGAATAATTTATAAAAATTGAAAGACCAAATCTAGGGCAATAAGGCGTTCGCTAGAGCTGATGAATTGTAACCTCGGAGTCATAAGTTTGATATTCATATATACATATGAATTAATTTTAAATTCTGTGCAACTAAAATTCAAAGTTATATTCCGTATAAATAATCAAGCTACCCAAAATAATAATAACTTGAAAAGTTAATCAATTAGTTTGACAGAGAAACGAAGGCTAGAGGTAAAACATATACAGAGTATACAAATAGTTGATACGTATAATAGATTGTAAAATAATAAAGTAACTTTAACATAAAATACAAGTTGAGCTAAAAATAGGACAGAGCAACAATAGGTACACTTTATGATTGAAGGTTCCCTTATTGATTTAATTAAAAATAACTATGGAAATCGATTTGCTGTTCCCTTTGTTTCCCTAAAAAGAGAATACATTTTTTGTTTTTGCAGGTGGCGTATTAATAATAAAGGAGAATCGAATTAAACTTTCCACTATTCTTTTCGAACATACTACTACTATTACTTCTACTGCATAAAATAATAATAATAATAATAATAATAATAATAATAATAATAATAATAATAATAATAATAATAATAATAATAATAATAATAAGAAGAAGAAGAAGAAGAAGAAGAAGAAGAAGAAGAAGGAGAAGAAGAAGAAGAAGAAGAAGAAGAAGAAGAAGAAGAAGAAGAAGAAGAAGAAGAAGAAGAAGAAGAAGAAGAAGAAGAAGAAGAAGAAGAAGAAGAAGAAGAAGAAGAAGAAGAAGAAGAAGAAGAAGAAGAAGAAGAATATCATTAATAATAAAATAATAATAATAAACAATAATAACAATTATAACAGTAATAATAATTCTAATAATAAAAGTAACAATAATAATTATTATTATTATTAAATAATTAATATTGCATTAATAATAATTATTTTTATCATTATTATTATTATTATTATTATTATTATTATTATTATTATTATTATTATTATTATTATTATTATTATTATTATTATTATTATTATTATTATCATCATCATTTTTTAGATATCTCCCTCTATATTTGATTCAGCCCTTCCTACAAATAATCTTCAAAGTGATCCCACACAGTTCATTTAATTATGACGTTATGAGATACCTATCAGGTACCTAATGAGAGAGTTTTAGTGTTACAAACTTTCATTCACAACCATAAGCTTATTTTAATATATATATATATATATATATATATATATATATATATATATATATATATATATATATAATATATATATATATATATATATATATATATATATATATATATATATATATATATATATATATATATATATATATATATATATATATATATACGATTGGTGTGTGTTAGGGATTCTGAAACTTGAATCTTGATGTAGGATCTCCCATGCCAAAAAAGAAAAAAGACCAAATCAAGTTAGAGATTTAAAAAATACAGGAATGTCAGTGCATTGTCTTTCCAAATTCTGTCGAGATTTTTAAATAGAATTTTAATCCTCAAAAATTGAATTAATTTTAAACATTTGATACAAATAAGATTATATATATATATATATATATATATATATATATATATATATATATATATATATATATATATATATATATATATATATATATATATATATATATATATATATATATATATATATATATATATATATATATATATATATCTACTAATACCATTTGATGCTGGGCCGAAGATGTATGAACCGGAGGTAAGAGGTTTTTGATCAATTAAAGTGTAAGTAAAAATAAAGAAGAGCAATACTGGAATGAAAAGTACCCAACAAAATGCCCAATAATACCCAGTTTTGCGCTTTAACATAAATTCAATGTCACGAGCGAAATTTTTGAAGCCGTAAATCCAGTTTATTCCGATGATCTCCAAGAAAGCACAAGAATATAGATCACAAATGTCTGAAATATATATATATATATATATATATATATATATATATATATATATATATATATATATATATATATATATATATATATATATATATATATATATATATATATATATATATATATATATATATATATATATATATATATATATATATATATATATATATATATATATATATATATATATATATATATATATATATATATATATATATATATATATATATATATATATATATATATATATATATATATATATATATATATATATATATATATATATATATATATATATATATATATATATATATATATATATATATATATATATATATATATATATATATATATATATATATATATATATATATATATATATATATATATATATATATATATATATATATATATATATATATATATATATATATATATATATATATATATATATAGGGTGGGTTCGGTGCGGTTCAAAGGAAAATTAACGGTGCGTGGTGAGGGCTCTGGTGCGCACCGCAACGCAGTTGCTATATCCTGCTATAATCGTCTGTTCCGTTAGATATATATATATATATATATATATATATATATATATATATATATATATATATATATATATATATATATATATATATATATATATATGAAATTGTTTATATTTTCAAGGCATTCAGAAAGAAGGGTTAAAGTTATAATCTTCATTCCACCCTCCTCACTTCCCCTCGAAATTTCCTCGACTAGAGAAATGAAAAGACTATGTTGAAAGACATGTCCTTCTAGCCTATTTAATTAGAAGAGGTATGCGACTAGAGAGTTCAGAAGAGCAATGCTGGTTGTAATGAGAGATAGTATGGAGAGTAACAGATAATTTGGCCTGCAGAAAGAGATTGAAGAAAATTAGCGTGAGTTGAAATAATTGAAAAGAAAAAAAAGACTTAGACTCCATCTTTTCAAGAGCATCATGAGTGGAACCTCCCCAGATGTGTGAAGCGTACTCAGTACAGTGAAAACAACACACCTAGAAAAAAAAAAAAAAAAAAAAAAAAAAAAAAAAAAAAAAAAAAAAAAAAAAAAGCAAATTTCGAAGGAGCCCCAGAATACTCAACCTCATAGAAGGTTGTTTTCAAAGAGAAGTATTGTGATCCTTCAAAGAAAGATTACTAGAAAAAGAAATAGCGAGAATTTTAAAGTCAGACGAAGACTTGAATCGCGATGTCAAAATTGCATTGACCGTTGTGTCGAGTAGAAAGATAGAGGTACAGAGTTTTGGTGACTGTGAAAATCTCCATATTTTCTCTCCCCTCTTCGAAAAAGACAAGTTGTTTACTCCAGAGGAACTCTCCCAGAGCTAATTAATTGCTGTTGAGTATATATATATATATATATATATATATATATATATATATATATATATATATATATATATATATATATATATATATATATATATATATATATATATATATATATATATATATATATATATATATATATATATATATATATATATATATATATATATATATATATATATATATATGGAGTAAAAGTTGTATTGATAATATTTAATTTTTTAAATATATGTGATAATCGATATGTATCGAGTTGGATACTAATATATCGCGTAAATAAGCGATATTCGATATCGATATAATATCGATCTTTTTGTATTAAAAAAAAAAGAGACGCCGAACGAAAAAAAAACCGGTAAACAACACAGTTAAAAATTTGTGACTCTGTAAATTGAAATTATTATACGAAATAAAAAATATTAAGCAGTAAAACATTTTTATATACCACTATACATATTGGTTAATTAAGATAAGAAAAAAAATTCAGAAAAGGTAAGAATTAAACATTTATTTATATAGACGAATTAGGTCTGCCTTCCTACTTAAAGCTATCTACGGACCCTAGAGCTACATAAGCCATATTAAGCAAGACTCTTAATTTTGCTATAACTTTGCAAGTGCAATAATTTTGCATATATATATATATTAAACATGAAAACCACTTAAAACACAATAAGGACAACATTTCAGCCACGGGACACAGGGCCCTCAACAGGTCCAGCTTGATAAGCAGATTATATATATATATATATATATATATATATATATATATATATATATATATATATATATATATATATATATATATATATATATATATATATATATATATATATATATATATATATATATATATATATTTATATATAGCGTTGCTTTTTGTTTTGGGTTTCAGGGCTGAAACGTTGTTCTTCTTGTGTTTTAAGTGGTTTTAATATTATATATATATATATATATATATATATATATATATATATATATATATATATATATATATATATATATATATATATATATATATATATATATATATATATATATATATATATATATATATATATATATATATATATATATATATATATATATATATATATATATATATATATATATATATATATATATATATATATATATATATATATATATATATATATATATATATATATATATATATATATATATATATATATATATATATATATATATATATATATATATATATATATATATATATATATATATAGGATTTGTATCCGGAATCAAATGTTTTTTCGCGGATTCGGATTCGGATTCGGATGAAGATTCTAGAATTGCAAATTTTTTCTGGATTCGGATTAGATTTGGGATGGAAGGTCCTGGATTCGGAATCCGATTCGGATTTTGATTCGGATTCGAGAAATTCAAAATACATCTGAATTTGGATTCAAAGTTTACAGGTTCGGATTCGGATTTGAATCCTTTCATTTATGGTAACATCAAAATATTTTACACTATTACTGTTTCCCCTATACTGAAAAAATTTTTTGGCCTTTTTGTAAAAAACATCTCTAATAAACTTCTATAAATCTGTCTTTCCTCTCTTATTCTCTCTGGCAGTACTGTAGTTAACCCTTCTTTTTGAAAAGGCTAGAATCTCTTCAACTAATCCCACCCTGGACGATTCTATCATCCTTCATCTTACTTCTCCTCTCAAATGTTCTATGTTTCTACTTGTAATCACATATGATCGTGTGCATGAGATTTTAAGATCTATGGATGGCATTCCTCCTCGAATTTTGAGGATGTGTGAGTCTGAGCTAGAGACTACCTTTGTTCTACTATGCTCTCTATGCCTTAATACTTATATTTTCCCTCTGTGCTGGAAACGAGCATATGTTCAGTCGATTACAAAGAAAGGTAACCATTCTAATCCTTTAACTATCGTCCTATGGCTCTCACTTGAATTCTGTCTAAAATCTTTGAAACTCTCCTCAACTTTCATTTCCCAGATTATCTGGAATCTCTCATTCCCTTCTCATAGTTTAGAAGTCATTTCTAGCAAAGAATAAGAAAATAAGGATGCTAAGATTAATTCTGTTCTATAAGTTTTCCTGGAAAGCTATTAACACCTACAACTCCTGACATTTATATTTGTTACAATAGAAGCATCAGATAGAAGCACTTTTAAATGAATATTTTCAGGCGATATGTAAAGCGTGCGATAATGATATAATATCGGGCTAAACTTACTCTGTAAATTGAAATTATTATACGAAATAAAAAAATATTAAGCAGTAAAACATTTTTATATACCACTGTACATATTAGTTAATTAAGATAAGAAAAAAAATTCAGAAAAGGTAAGAATTAAACATTTATTTATATAGACGAATTAGGTCTGCCTTCCTACTTAAAGCTATCTACGGACCCTAGAGCTACATAAGCCATATTAAGCAAGACTCTTAATTTTGCTATAACTTTGCAAGTGCAATAATTTTGCAAGTGATTGATCCTGGAGTGACAATATAGAACAAATATAAATAAATAAATAAATAGAAAATTTTTAAATAAGAACATAAATAAAGTCATACCTAACAAAAATTTTTTTACAAAGGCCTAGACCTACATCGAAATTCGTGTGCAGAAATTATAAAACAAACAAAAAATAAAACAAACCAGAAATTAAATTTACAATAACTGTGTTTATGAAGTATTAAAAGAAATTTTATGGAAAATTTTTAAAATATTTTAGGCTTAAAGAAGAAATGAAATAGGGCCAACTTACTCTAGCATCTAAATTGCTTATTATGCAGAATTTATCTCCCATAATATTGAACTAAAAAAAACAGTGTTTATGGCAAATTCATGGTATTTTTAAGAAAATTTATATTACTTTAAGCCTAGTATTGGAAATAAGTAGCATTTCTACCCTGTAACAAGCTATAAGTGGTAATAGTTTACCTTGGGGGAGTCAAAATTTTTTTAAATTTTCATCATTCATATCAAATAAAAAGTGACTTATAGTGACAGTGCATCAATAAACAGTGATATTTAATAAAATAAAATAACAATTAAAAAATTTTTGGAAACAGTAATAATAATAAAGCTAAATAAATATATAAATAAATAAAGAATTAATAGAAATTCTAGCCTACCCTGATAAACTTCTTTATGCACCATTGGGCTCTTACATAAAATTACAATACAAACTTGCTTTTATGTAGAAATTAATAGACATTTTATGAAAATTTCAATTGCCTTAGCCTAACCTGAAAATACGCAGGCTAAGCTATTCTATAAAAAGTACATGGTGATACTTTAGAATAGCGCGCATAAATTTTTTTAAATTTACCAGTGTATCAAATGAACAGTAATAAGTGACAGTGAATTGGTGAACTTTT
>SEYY01002649.1:0-5000 GCA_009176605.1 Armadillidium nasatum
AAACTTCCCTCTTTCGGTATCTATCCTTCTCTCTGTGATCTCGCTAATTTCCTTTCGTTCGTTCTATAGCAGCTGTTGTAGACGGCCACCGTTCATCCTTTAAATCTATTAACAGTGGTGTTCCTCAGGGTTCTGTCTTATCACCAACATTTTTCTACTTTTCATTAATGACCTTCTCTCTTTCACCTCATCTCCTATCCACTCCTATGCTGATCACTCCACACTTCATTTTTTCTTCCAGTTTGAAAAACGTCCCACCCAACAGCAGTTGATAGACTCGAGAAGGGTAGCCTTGGAGCAACTAACCTTTGATCTTTCTCGTATTTCATATTGGGGCAGAGAAAACGTGGATGTTTTCAATGCCTCAAAAACTCAATTCCTTCATCTCTCCACTCGACACATTCTTGCACACAACTATGATATCTTCTTCGAAAACACACAACTCAAGCCTTCATCTGTTCGTAATATTCTTGGTGTTTCTTTTTCTCGTGATCTTTCTTAGAAAGATCACATTACTTCTCTTTCTAAACAAGCTTCTAAGAGGTTGGGTGTTCTGAGGCGCCTTCAGAATTACTTCACGCCACCCCAATTGCTTGCTCTGTATAGGGGTGTCGTTCGCTCCTGTATGGAGTATGCTTCGCACATCTGGGGTGGTTCCACACAAACAGCTCTCCTAGAGAAGGTGGAGTCTAGGGCATTTCGTCTCATCAACTCTCCTGTCTTACTAACTCTCTTCAATCTCTTTTTGCCCGTCGAATTGTTGCGTCACTCTCTCTATACTATCGCTATTACAACGGACACTGCTCTTCTGAACTCTCACGTCGCATACCTCTTCCATTGAGAAGAGTTCGGGCGACACGCCTGTCTGCACATTCTCATCCTTTCTCTGTCCAACTCTCCGACCCCAGACTTAACCGGTATGCTCAGTCTTACATATACTCTACTGGTAAAGTCTGGAACACACTCCCTTCATCTGTTTTCCCAACTTCCTTTGACTTGCATACTTTCAAACGCCGTGTATCTGGACACGTCGGCCACCATCGACCATGATAATAGATCTTTCCCAACTCTGGTGGAATTAGGCAGGCCTCAATGACCTTTGCCCACCGGAGGAAACATATAAAAAAAAAAAAAGAAACTAAAGAATAAGGGAGATGTGTGGATGTAGGAGGGGAATAGTGGGTAGAGCGAAAGAGGGTGTATTAAGATGGTTTGGGCATATGTGTAGAATGGATGAGGATAGGATAGTAGGTAAAGTGATGAAATTCGAGATAAAGTGAGGAAGGGGGAAGGGTAGGCCGAGGTAGATGGATAGGGTGAGAGAGATTTTGGGGGTAGAAGTCTTAATGTGGACGAGGGTAGGAGAGTGACGGAGGACAGAGTGAGATGGAGGGCAGTGGAGAGGGGAATAAAGTGTGGATGGGTGTGTGAGCGAACTGTAGCGGACACCACCCCACAAGAGTGGGAAAGGTGAATGTTAAAATAAAAAAAAATTAAAAAATAAAAATTAAAATCTCTCTCTCTCTCTCTCTCTCTCTCTCTCTCTCTCTCTCTCTCTCTCTCTCTCTCTCTCTCTCTCTCTCTCTCTCTCACACACACACACATACACACACACACACAGACACACATACACAAATAGTAAAGTTTTGATTAAAAACTCTCATTCTCTTGTCATAATTTTTATTAATTAGCATAAATTATTTCGTTTTTGTTGGTTATTCTTTTTTTAATAGTAGTTATTGCTGTTTTTTGTTGTTGTTGTTGTTGTTGTTGTTTCAATTTTTGAATTTGTTATTTAAAAATATGGGATTATTTTTCAAAGTTTGAACAATTTGTTTAATTATTAATTAATATTCTTTTGAATGTTTTGGATTTATGTTTCCTTTAATTTCAATGCAATATATTATGATCTGAATATAAACGCACGCACACATATGTATATATATATATATATATATATATATATATATATATATATATATATATATATATATATATATATATATATATATTATATATATATATATATATATATATATTATTATAACTTTAAAGTCTACTATAACCTCTCACAGACTAATTTCTAAATAGAAAATAGTATGTGAGAGGTTGTAGCAGACTTTCTTATATAAAACCGTCTGCGAGTGATGGACTCGATCTTGACCCCGTTGCCCCTTTCTCGTGTTGCAGTCGGGGGAGTCCTTTATGCTTGACGTCATGAATGTAAATCGTGAGCAAGTTGTAATGCGACTTTCTTTTGTACTGCAGTAGCAGAGTGGTCAGCGTAGACTTACCATCTTAAAGGTTGTTGGTTCGAGTCCAATAGTCAATGATTTTTTTTTTTTTTTTGTAAATTGAGTGCAATTTTGGTCCCTTATTTTTCTTTTTATTAAATAGAGATTTCTTTTCTTTTATTAAAAGCGATCAATTAGGCAAATATTCTATGATAGGCCCGAAAGTGGAAAGCAGTCATTTGTCAAACGAAGGATTGTGGAAAGTACTTATGAATATAACGAAACATTGCGGGAAAGTACTTATAAATAAAACGAAGGATTGTGTAAAGTATCTAAAAGTTAAACGAAGGATTGTGGAAAGTACTTTTCAATCGAAAGATTGTAGAAGTTAATTATAAGTCAAACGAAGGTTTGTGGAAAATACTTAAAAGTAAAGCGAAGAATTATGAAGAGTAATTATGAATTAACGAAGGATCGCGGAAAGTATTTATAAATCGAACGAAAGATTGTGGAATGTACTAATAAGTCAAACGAAAGACTGTGGAAAGTACTTATAAATAAAACGAAGGATTATGGAAAGTACTTAAAAAAGCAAAGTATTTTGGAAAGCACTTATGAAATAAATCAAACGAAGGATTGGGGAAAGTACTTATAATAAACGAAGGATTGCGCAAAGTATTTATAAATCGAACGAAAAATTGTGGAAAGTATTGATAAGTCAAACGAAAGATGGTGAAAAGTACTTAAGTTAAAGGAAAGATTGTGTAAAGTATTTAAGTCAAACGAAGGATTGTGGAAAGTATTTAAGTCAAACGAAGGATTGTGGAAAATACTTATAAGTCAAACGAAGGATTGTGGAAAATACTTATAAGTCAAGCGAAGGATTGTGGAAAGCATTTATAAGTCAAACGAAGGTTTGTGGAAATTACTTGGGTGGGCAGCACCCAAACAATGCCCTTCATCTAATTGGGAGTTGGTGCCATCGATAATTCCCCGCAGTCTTATAAGTCAAACGAAGGTTTGTGGAAAGTACTTATAAGTCAAACGAAGGAATTATTTGAAAGTTTTGAATCTTGATGGCAAATTGATAGAGTAATTATCATGTGTTTAAAGACGTTGGTTCGATCCCTCATACGGATCCTAGAGAAAATTACCTAGAAAGTTCCCCTCCACGAATAAGGCAATGACCGTAAGTTATGATTTTTTCTACTTCGATTTTTTTTTTTTCTAAATCAAAAATAATTTTTTATTTTATTTTCTACAATATATAAGATAAAAAGAAATCCTTTGTTAAATGTGTTTATTAAAAGTTACATTTTTTAAATTACTATAAATATTTTATCTACAATATGTAAGATAAAATATTTACGGTAATTGACAAAAATATCATTTTTAATATACATGTTGACTGCCACATGACCCCGTCGCCGGGTCAGTCCTAAACTCTCCTATTGGGCGACAGGCCAGGAGGTCAAACCCTATTATTTACTGAATGAACATTTTTCTGGCACTCTGTAGTGGAGAATTTTAAAGAAAATCCGGTACAGTTGGCAGCCAATTTTTTACGGAATTTTTTTTTTCAAATTTTTATTTTTTAATTGAATAACCTATTGCAAGGAAAATTTTAAGATAAAACCGATTCTTTCCAAACTATTTCATTGTTTGTTTGTTTTTTTTCAAATATGATTGATTGTGATAAAAATATATATTTCTCTCTCTCTCTCTCTCTCTCTCTCTCTCTCTCTCTCTCTATATATATATATATATATATATATATATATATATATATATATATATATATATATATATATATATATATATTATATATATATATATATATATATATATATATATATATATATATATATAAAATTAGCTTGAAGCGCCTGTGGTTCACATGGCACCTGAGGCTAGCCCCAAATCCGGCACAGGGAAGAAGAAAATCCAGAAACATTGTAGCAGTCAATATGTATAGAGTTAGCATTTTGTATATCATGTATTTATGAACTGATATTTCACTGATAAAGTTCACAAGTAGTATATTAATAAATTTTAATTAACATTTCAAATAAGATAGTTTATCATTATTATTTAGGGCAGAAAAGTCGTTATAGTGCAAATGGCACAGGATAATTAAATTCTAACTTAATTATTTATATATTTATGAAGCTTAATAGATATTAGTAGAAAAATGTAAGGAAAAATTTTTTTCAGTCAAAACTAGAAATAAATTTACATATGAAATCATGTTAGTCTGGCATATATCTCGAAAAATTTTCTGACATGCGAGCGCTCGCACACATACACATATACATGCACTTAAACATACACACACACACACACACACACACACATATATATATATATATATATATATATATATATATATATATATATATATATATATATATATATATAATATATATATATATATATATATATATATATATATATATATATATATATTATATATATATATATATATATATGGTCAGACTTCGGTTAGAGCCAGCAACATATCTTAAAAACTACTTAACGTATGTATAAAGGATTACATTTTTGGAATCCTTGTCAAATTTCAGTTAGGAAAAGTGTAAAATATTTGCAAATAAATAAAAAAATGATTTTGTACGACAACTGATGACGTAATAAACTTAAAATTGGTGTTAAACCGATCATATGTCTACGGGGGGCTCTACCCCCCTTACCCCCGACCCGTGAGTGATGATACTGTAGACTACTTTTCCTGTAGACGATTTTGGGTAT
>SEYY01002649.1:10000-20000 GCA_009176605.1 Armadillidium nasatum
AATGAGAACCTTACGCTCATGCAACGTACAGACTCACACAAACACACACACACATACACACACACACACACACACACACACACACACACACATGCACACACACACACACACACACACACATATATATAATATATATATATATATATATATATATATATATATATATATATATATATATATATATATATATATATATATATATATATATATATATATATATATATATATATTGAGAGGAGAAAGATTACAACCATTCACTGTCATACTCCTTTTTAATGAGGCGCTGAGAATTAAAAATACGAGAAAACACCCAAACTTAAGCATTGTGTAAATGTTACAGACGCAAACATTAAAGTGTGTAATTAATATTGTTGGAATAAATGCATGAAAAACTGAAACGTTCGCTGCTTGAAAAGAACTACTGTATCTTTGAGACCACCTTAGTTATATAGTAACACTTGTTTATATAAGGTTCTCAAAACAAATTTCTGCTTACATTTCCATGAATGTTTTTTTTTTTATTTTATTTACATGTGTAAAGTATAGTCATCGAAGAAGATATAAAAGTTTCGAAGTATTTTTATGGGGAAAATTTCAATGGATCAGAAACTTTTTTAGCAGTGAGAGAACCAAACAGGTTGGCTCAATTTCTTTAATGAAACTGAAGTTTAGCCTTTCAAGTAACGTCTACGAAGCTATTCTCAGCTGCGTAAAAATCAGACTTGATTCCAATTTCAATGGGTTGAACCCCCCAAAATGATGTCAGGAAAGAGCGTGAGGTCAATCTGAGTGAAGTGATTTGCATTGCAAATCAAAATCCCGTTCGGGAAATTTTTTTAGAGAACTAGTTTTTCCTCCATTCCAGATAGATATACATTGATTCTAGTCTGAATTGAACGGGAACAGGTGTCATGGAACAACGAATTTTGGTGGAAGATTAATTTATTCAAAAAAGGAACGAACGTGATTATTCCACCAGTGATAACTTCTATTTATTTGTTAAAGGTTTCACAGAGACCAAATCGTCTTTGCTTGCTTTAAAAGGATGTACTTTTCTTTCAGTTTTTAATAGGTATCCATTTTGTTCTTTTTTATATTTGCTCTTATTTCGGAGATATTTTCTTGAATGTTGTTTGTTCTTTTCTAGATATTTGCACTCATATTTTGACACCAAATTTGTACCATAAAATAAACTATTCGAGACTCATAAAAACGCTCGACATCGAAGTTGTAGAACTAGACTAATAGCCTAATGGCGTCTCTACTTCTGAAAATTTGATATGGATCAGGTGAAACTTTAAAAAATATTGACAGAATTTCTTCTTTTGTTTCCTTGCTCTTCATTCAGAATTTTTGTTTTTCTTTTGCTTACTTCAGTCCCTTTCTTATGACTTGCATTTTCCCTACGTGTTCCTGGCCTAGATTGATATTTTGACAGTGATTTTTCTTTTAACAATAGATCGAAGCTTTAAAATATAGTATTCAAATTTTGTAGGACTTTTAATTAACAATCTCCTGTTGAGTGACTGATTCCCATTTTCAGTATTTTGATTCTAGGTTCATGTTATTCTGCCACGTTGCTTTTAAATGACCTCCGAAATTAATCCTAAAGGCTTAATTAAAGAATTAATTTTGCTTAATTGCTTCTAAATTTACTCTCTTTGTCTTTGTTTATTATAGCATAAGGACTGTATGATAATTTTGTTATGATAATTTTAATAACAGGGATATTAACTCATATTTACTTAGTTTCCCTTTTAAAACCCACTAATATTATAGCTAAAACTGGAAAAAAAAATTCTTTTCTTTATTCTATTTCAACTCGGAAAAATTTGATATTCAATTATTTCCATTTAATAACTACAGAAAACTAAGACCAATAATAATATCAATAAGAACTATTATTTTCTCCTCAGAAATAAAATCATTACTTATTCGAATGAAAATTAAAAACAAATCATTAAATTTTTTGTTTTAATTCCTGTCGATTTAGAAACATGATAAATGTTCGACTAATGATTTAATTAGTTTTATTTATTTATACTTAAAAAAATCGCTACGCCCTATTTAAGGAGGGAAACTCTCTAGGAGGCTTACTCCTAGGGTTACATTGAGAAGTCGAACCAATGCCCTAAAACACACAAGTTTATCACTCTACCTCTTTCAAAAACTTTTTAGCTATTTATAGCTAAAATATTTTACCAATATCAATATAACTTTGAGATAAATATTTTTATAAAAATTTTAGTCATTCAATATAAATTTTTTTAACTCATTAAACTTTTGAAATAGAGTTCGGCACACTTGGTAAACTTTAAAGTTTTCTTCCTTTGAAAATTTAACTTGAAAAGAAAAAAAATTAAAATAATTACTCATAAAATGGACATGAAAGCCTTTAAAACTTTATTTAAATAAATTCTAAATTTGAATCGCTTATTATTGAAGTTTGATGATTGTAATATTCATGATCATAATATTCATGATCGTAATATTAATGATCGTAATATTCATGATCGAAATATTCATGATTGAATTATTTAATGATCGTATATATTCATGATTGAATTATTTAATGATCGTAATATTGATGATCGTAATATTGATGATCGCAATATTGATGATCGTAATATTGATGATCGTAATATTGATGGTCGTAATATTAATGATCATAATATTGATGTTCGTAATATTAATGATCGTAATATTGATGATCGCAATATTAATGATCGTAATATTGATGATCGCAATATTGATGGTCGTATATTAATGATCATAATATTGATGATCGTAATATTGATGATCGCAATATTAATGATCGTTATATTGATGATCGTAATATTGATGATCGCAAAATTGATGATCGTAATATTGATGATCGTAATATTTGGATGCCTTTGACATTTTTCTGAAATTTAATCCCGAGAAAATCTTCGAAATTTTCTTATTATATAAAATCAAAAGAAATAATGTTTTTCCAATATCAGTTTTCATTCGACGAAAATTTTGGTTTGCAAAGAATTTTTATAATACCAACTACGCACGTAAGCACGCTTACGAACATATGCACACGCACACGTACACACATAATATACAGACATACATACACACATTAACATGCATACACATACACACATATACACATACATATGCACGCATACATGTACACGCATACATATACATACGCACACACGCACACATATATATATATATATATATATATATATATATATATATATATATATATATATATATATATATATATATATATATATATATATATAATATATATATATATATATATATATAATATATATATAGATAAAATCGGAAGTCTTGACAAATAAATGTCTGATATGTCCCGAATAAACGGGGTTTGAAGGTGTGTTAGTCTTAGAAAGTTGGGAAAACAGATGAAAGGACAGTGTGTTCCAGACTGTATCCATTAATAAACATTTAAGGTTGAACATAGCGGTTAAGTCTGGGTCAAAGAATTGAACAAAGAAACGATGAATGTATGCAAAGACGTTGTAGCAACAGCCCCTCTAAATGCAGAAGGTAATGTGACGGGAGAATTCAAAAGATCAGTGTCCATTATAATAGTGACAGTATAGAGAAAGTGACGCAACAATTCAATGGGAACTGAGAGACTGGATAGACATTTGGTAAGACGAAAGGCCCTGGATTCCACCTTTTCTAGGAAAGCTGTATGAAGGCGTACTCCGTACAGGAGCGAAGAACACCCCAATAAAGAGCAAGCAACTAAGGTGGAATGTAGAAATTCTGAAGGCGCCTCAGAATACCTAACCTTTTAGAGGCTTGTTTAGAAAGGGAAATAATGTGATATTTCCAATAAAGATCACGAGAAAAAGAATATTAAGTTGAGGTGAAGGCTTGAGTTGTGTATTTTCGAAGAAGATATCATAGTTGTGTGGAAAGTTGTGTCGAGTAGAGAGATGGAGGAATTGAGTTGTTGAGGCATTGATATTTTCTTTGCTCCAATTTTAATTAAGAGATAGATCAAAGGTTAGTTGCTCCAAGGCTACCTTCCTTGTGTCTATTTAATGCTGTTGAGAGGGGCGTCTTTCTAATTGAAAAGAGTATTGAAGGGTCAAATCATCGGCATAGGAGTGGATACTAGGTGAAGTAAACAAGAGAAAGTCATTAATGAAAAGCAGAAAAAAGTGTTGGGAATAGGACAGATCCCTTAGGAACACCTCTATAAATTGATTTAAAGGATGAACGGTGGGCGTCTACAACAGCTACCATAGAACGACCAGAAAGGAAAGAGAGAGAGAGAGAGAGAGAGAGAGAGAGAGAGAGAGAGAGAGAGAGAGAGAGAGAGAGAGAGAGAGAAGAGAGAGAGAGAGAGAGAGAGAGAGAGAGAGAGAGAGAGAGAGAGAGAGAGAGAGAGAGAGAGAGAGAGAGAGAGAGAGAGAGAGAGAGAGAGAGAGAGAGAGAGAGAGAGAGAGAGAGAGAGAGAGAGAGAGAGAGAGAGAGAGAGAGAGAGAGAGAGAGAGAGAGAGAGAGAAGTTTGGAAATCAAAGCTTTATGTCATGACTCTATAGAGGGCTTTCGATGTGTCCAGCGTGAGAGCAAAAGAAAGCGAAGAGTTCAGCCCTAGAGCAAGGTAAAACGGCAGTTGTGCCGTCAGAAGATACTAGAGTAGGAAAAGGAAAGAAGAAAAGTTAGAGTTGACATTTTTTTTTTATGTTTTTTTTTTTGTAAAATGCTAGGAAGGGCGTGAAGAAGGAAAAACATTTTGTACGATTCGGAGATGAAATAAAAGTTCTACGAGTTTCTGGAGTTTGAAGACGAAGTTAATTCTTGAAGGCAGTATCCCTGCGGTAGATAACATGGGAACAAGCAGAGTTAAACTAAGGTTTGTTACGTTTCGTAGAAGGAAAAAAATATGGAATGTACCCCTTCATGCCAGAGAGAATCACCTTGGCTATGCTCTTTGCACATTCGTAGGGACCACTCCCATGGAAAAAGTAATAATTCCATGGGAAATCAGAAAAGTACAACCGCAATCCAGATCTGTTAGTGACACCGAAATTCCAAAAACGTCTCCTGAAAGAAAGCGGGGGCAGTTCTTGCTGAAGACTTGAAGAGACAGAACAAGATACAGAGAGAAAAATGTGATCGGATGAACACAGAGGAGGAAAGAGTTTAACAGTGTAAGGAGAAGGATAGGAAGGTAGGAAAAAATAAATTATGTTGGGTTCATCACTGAGAGGGTCACGGATATGGATAAGGAGATGCACCAACTGCTCAAGGTTGTTCTGGATGGAAAATTGGAAGGCGAGTTCACCAGCTGAACTAGATGAAAGCTATTGGCCGTGGTGAACGTTACAATCAATCACCTTATATGATGATTTCAGAGAAAGGAGAAATGGAATTTGTGTCCTATTTTGGAATTAAGATAGGCAAAGTGCTGTGGACAGTCTGTGGAGTTAGGAGATTAGTAAACAGAACAAATAAATTTAGTTGCAGATTTGCATGAAAGTTTAAGCCGTAAAGTTGAGAATTCAGATGACCCAAAATTAGAGACACGATAACAGTCAACATTGCCCACATATGCGCAACATCCGCCTTTGACTGAAAACTGAGGATAGTAACAGTAGGAGGAGAAATAGTATGGTTTAGTATCAGAGGACTGAAGCACCAGAATTTCAGATAAGAACAAGAGATGAGGTCTAGAAGAAGGTAGTGTACGGCATAGTGGAAATTAGACAAAAGACTGGAGATGTTGCAGAAATTAATGAAAAATGAAGATCATGTTACAGGACAAGCCGGCAACAAGGTCTTGGTGGCACCAACCCCATCACCGGAGGCCACCAGCTCCCAAAGTGATGATGGGAGAAAGGGTGGATGAAGAGCTATATTTGATAGCCGCACCTCAAAGCTTCTTCGAGTCAGTTTTATGTTTCGCCATTTTGAATTTCTTTTAAAATGGGTAATGAAGTTGTAAGCGCTTATAAAATTGTATTGTACATGTGAAGGAAGAGAAAGTTTGTATGAGCATAGGCAATCCAATATGAGTCGAGGGTACACTAGAGACTCTCTAAGAAAGTCAAACGCAAATAAGAACGATCCAAATGGCCCACCCTATCACTTCAAGGGTTAAGCCCTGTTGATTGTGCTTTCATTCCTATATTTATATATATATATATATATATATATATATATATATATATATATTATATATATATATATATATATATATATATATATATATATATATATATATATATATATATATATATATATATATATATATATCTACAATCTACAACCTCTCCCAGGAAGGGTTTTCACCCTGTCAGTGGATCCAGCATCTTTCGCCATCTGCTTGAAGAAGTTCTCCCAAAGCCCTCTAAAAGATCATGTTTTCGGCTCGTTGGTCTCCATGCCGGTCCATAAGTCTTAACCAGACTCTCAGGTAGGGTTTTTACCCTTTCAGTAGGACCAGCATAGTTTTCAAACTAACCTCTAAACACTCTCTCCCAGGGTCTTCAAAAGATTGTGCTTCTCTGAGCATGGTTTCCAATGCTGGTTCTGGAGTAGTTACAAGCCGTTGACAGAGTAATCACAAGGCCGGATGGCTAGTCCTGTCGTTCTTGCATTTAGTTCTCTTTACATGATCCAATCCTGTCGTCGATTTTCAAACTCTTGTTTTTAAATTTTAAATTCTTAATGATAAGGTTTATTTTTTCATTAAAAGCCGAAAGTCCATTATCTTGATAGATTTGTTGCTCCTCTATAAATTTTGAGATATAATTTAATCAAAACTTGTTTAATTTATTTTTTTCTTTTAATGCAAAATATTTTCTAAAATTCTAATTAAAAATAAATTTTAGCTATTAGTTTTTAAAATTTTGTCAGTACTGTCTTCATGCATAAACCTTCTCTCTTCTTTTCCCTCCTCAAACTTCTTTCTGATTCTTCTCGCTTTTCTATTCCCATTTAGTTTTAGGCACATCTACTCTCGACGACGGCCGAATCATATATATATATATATATATATATATATATATATATATATATATATATATATTATATATATATATATATATATATATATATATATATATATATATATATATATATATATATATATATATATATATATATATATATATATATATATATATATATATATATATATATATATATATATATATATATATATATATATATATATATATATATATATATATATATATATATATATATATATATATATATATATATATATATATATATATATATATATATATATATATATATATATATATATATATATATATATATATATATATATATATATATATATATATATATATATATATATATATATATATATATATATATATATATATATATATATATATATATATATATATATATATATATATATATATATATATATTATATATATATATATATATATATATATATATATAATTATATATATATTATATATATATATATATATATATAATATATATATATATATATATATAATACAGTTAGGGAGAAAATCGGAAACCTGGTAAAATTAAAGAAAATTAAAGGCCGACATGACCCCGATACACGGTGCTTGAAGGTGTGTAAATCACAGGAAGTTGGGGTAATAGATGAAGGGAGTGTGTTCCAGACTTTACCAGTAGAGTAAATGTAAGAACAGAGCATAGCGGTTAAGTCTGGGGTCAGAGAGTTGGACAGAGAAAGGATGAGACTGTGTAGAAAGTCGAGTCGCACGAGTCCTTCTCAATGGAGGAGGAGGTATGCGACGAGAGAGTTCAGAAGAGCAGTGTCCATTGTAATAGCGATAGTATAGAGAGAGTGACGCAACATTCGACGGGCAGAAAGAGATTGGAGAGAATTAGTGAGCAGGAGAGTTGATAAGACGAAAAGCCCTAGACTCCACCTTCTCTAGGAGAGCTGTATGAGTGGAACCACCCCAGATGTGTGACGCATACTCCATACAGGGGCTAACAACACCCCTAAAGAGTGCAAGCAACTGGGGTGGATTGAAGAAATACTGAAGGCGCCACAGAACACCTAACCTCTTAGAAGCTTGTTTAGAAAGAGAGGTGATGTGATCTTTCCAAGAAAGATCACGAGAAAAAGAAACACCAAGAATATTAAGAACAGTTGAAGGTCTGAGGTGAGTGTTTTCGAAGAAGTTATTTTAGTTGTGTGGAAGATTGTGTCGAGTTGAGAGATGGAGGAATTGAGTTTTGGTGGCATTGAAACAATCATGTTCTCTCTGCCCCAATTTGAAATACAAGAAAGATCAGAGGTCAGCCGCTCCAAGGCAACCTTCCTTGCGTCTAGTAACTGTTGTTGGGAGGGGCGCCTTTCAAAATGAAAAGAGTAATGAAGGGTGGAGTCATCAGCATAGGAGTGGATAGGAGATGAAGTAACAGAGAGAAGTCATTAATGAAAAGTGAAAAAAAAAAAAAGTGTTAGGAAGAAGGTGTTTAACAACTGCTATAGAACAGGGGTCTTAGAGAGAAACAGATTAAGGATAGATTCCGAAAGGAAGAAGTTTGGAAATCAAAGCTTTGTGCCAGACTCTATCGAAAGCTTTCGATATGTCTAGCGCAACAGCAAAAGATTCACCGAAATGCCGAAGGGCGGAGGACCAAGAGTCAGAGAGAAGGGAAAGAAGATCACCAGTAGAGCGTTTCTTACGAAAGCCATACTGGCGATCAGAGATAAGATTAGAAGAATTGAGATGTTTCCAAATCTTCCTGTTAAGGATAGATTCGAAAACTTTAGAAGAACGGAGGTTAAAGAAATACGATAGTTAGAGGGTTGAGAGGGGTCCCCCTTCTTCGGCACAGGCTGAATGAGCGCACGTTTCCAACAAGAAGGGAAGGTCGAAGTAGAAAGGCAAAGACGAAATAGTTTACCAAGGCAGGGTGCAAGCTCGGAAGCACAAGTTTTGAGAACCGCAGGAGGAATACCATCAAGGACTATACGACTTCTTAGTGTTAAGCTCAGAGAGAGCAGAAATGACATCTTTAGAATAAATTATAATATTAGGCATAAATGAGTTAGAGAGGGTTGAAGAAGATTGAATAGCTCCGGAATCTTCTAAGATTGAGTTTAAGGCAAAAGTATGAGCGAAGAGTTAAGTTTTAGTAGAAGGTAAAAGGGCAGTTGTGCCATCAAAAGAAATTAGAGGAGGGAAAGAGGAAGAAGCAAAGTTAGAGTTGGCATTTTTTGCAAAATGTCCAGAAAGGGCGAGAGGAAGAGGAACCAGAAAGATTATTGCATTTCCGGCGGAGAAAAGAATTTTTGGTGTCTCGTAGAATAGATTTTTCACGATTCCGGGATGAAAAAAATGTTGCATGAGTTTCATGGGTTTGAAAGACGACGGTAATCTCTGAAGACAGCATCCCTGCGGTGGATAGCGTGAAAACAAGTAGAGTTAAACCAAAGTTTGTTAGGTTTAGTAGAAGGGAAAGAATATGTACGCCTCCATGCCAGAGAGAATCACCTCGGTTATGCGCTCAGCACACTCCGAGTTACCTCTCCCACGAAAGCAATAATCATTCCATGGGAATTCAAAGAAGTACAAACATAAGTCAGACCAGTTAGTGGCACCGAAGTGCCAGAAACGTCTCTTCTCCGCAGTAGGGGGCCGTTCTTGCGGAAAATTTGAAGAGACAGAACAAGATACGGAGATAAGATGATCGGATGAACCGAGAGAAGGAAAGTGTTTAACAGTATAAGGAGAAGGATAAGAGGTTAAGAAAAGATAAAGTATGTTGGGTTCATTACCAAGGCGGTCAGAGATACAGGTAGGGAGTTGCACCAACTGCTCAAGATTGTTCTGGATAGAAAAGTTGTTGGCGAGTTCACAGGCTGGATCATGAAAACTAGATGAAAGCCATTGGCGGTGGTGAACATTGAAATCACCTAAAATGATGACTTTGGAGAAAGGAGAAGAATATAGAATGTGCTCTATTTTGAAGTTTTAATA
>SEYY01002649.1:22500-27500 GCA_009176605.1 Armadillidium nasatum
ATATATATATATAGAAGCGTACAAAGATAGCCTTGTTTCTTTAAATAATAAAAATAAACATAAAAACTTTTATAGTTTCATGGGATGTGACGACCTGAATAATTTGTCAAACAATTTATTAACGACAAAAAAAAAAGAAAAAAAAAAAGTTTAAAAAGTGCAATATATAAATTGATCTTTTCAAGTTTAAAAAACTTATGAAATAAAAATGAAAAATTTTCTTCGTTTATTTATATATTTTGCAGGCTATGATTTTAAATATATTATTCAGAAGAAAAGACAACTCTAAATTAGTGTTTCTCAACCGGGGTCTGTTGGACCCCCAGGAGACTCCACGGACCTCCAGGGACCCCACGGACCCCCAGGGACCCCACGGACCCCCAGGGACCCCAGGGACCCCCACGGACCCCACGGACCCCCAGGGACCCCACGGACCCCAGGGATCACATGAACCCCTAGGGGACCACATAAGCTTTGAGATTGTCCTCATGAATGTTATTTCGGGGGTCCATTATATTAGCTAAGCCTAAGCTATATGAGTATATGGGGGGCCCACAAGCAAAAAAGTTGGGTACCCCTGCTCTAAATTAATCAGTGGTTTCAATTTTGGGTTTTCACATCGTATCTTTATAATATATATATATATATATATATATATATATATATATATATATATATATATATATATATATATATATATATATATATATATATATATATATATATATATATATATATATATATATATAATTTAAAACAGGCTGAAGGAGGGAGAGTAGACTACCGCTTGGTAGGCACATGGTCAAGATTTCAAGTAGATACTGAAGGTAGAGTGAGGACAAGATTACCTCTGGACAGAGAAAGTCCTGAAGGATCTTCCTTTATTGTTAATATCATTGCAATAGACCGAGGGTTCCCTCCTTTGACTTCTACAGGCACTTTAAGTATAAGTCTTTCCGATGTAAATGATTGTCCTCCGAGACTCCTCCCACCTTTTGTTCTTCACGTCAAAGAGAATATTCCAAGAAAAATGTAAGTGTATAATATACTATTGTTATTCAATTGATATATGAATTATTATTATTTTTTTTTTTTTCTTGTAATTTTTTTTTTTTTTTTTTTTTTTTTTTTTTTTTTTTTTGTGTGTGTGTGTGTGTAATTATAAAACTTTAAAATAATATATTTATTTATTGTAGCATAAAATTTAAAATTTTTTAAAATATTTAAATTTTGAAATTATAAAATTATAAATCATTATACGGTTATAAAATTTTAAATGTTAAATGAAAAACTTTTTAACCTGAAATTATAGAATTTTTAAATCATAAATCATGAAATTATAAAATTTTAAATCATAAAATTTTAAATGTTAAATCTTGGTTTTTAAATCATAGATAAAATAAATCATAAAATCTTAAATCATAAATTTTTAATCATAAATTATGAAATGAATATTTTTTTTACATCATTGATCATAAAATCACAAAATTTCAAATCATAAAATTTTATGTTTTAAATATAAACATTTCAAATTCAAATTATAAACTTTTCAGGCCATAAAGATTTGTTTTTTTATAACTTAAAAGCTTCCAGGAAGGCCTCAGCCTGTCAGCGGGGCCGGCGTACGTCTCCACGTCAGTCTGTCCTGTACCGAGGAGTTTCCGAAGATGATCCCAGAGAGTTTCATAAGTAAATAAAATTTCAGGCAGCGCCTTGCTAAGCCTGTCCTTCCCTAGAGACCGCAATTCCACTTTCAAGCATACAAACAAGGTCCATCATAATGCATATGTTCATCTTCATATATATATATATATATATATATATATATATATATATATATATATATATATATATATATATATATATATATATATATATATATATATATATATATATATATATATATATATATATATATATATATATCCTCCGGTGGGCAAAGGCCAGAGGCCTACCAAATTCCACCGGAGTTGGGAAGGATCTATAATCATGGTCGATGGAGGCCGACGTGTCCAGATACACGGCGTTTGAAAGTATGCAAGTCAAAGGAAGTTGGGAAAACAGATGAAGGGAGTGTGTTCCAGACTTTACCAGTAGAGTATATGTAAGATTGAGCATAGCGGTTAAGTCTGGGGTCGGAGAGTTGGACAGAGAAAGGATGAGACTGTGTAGAAAGGAGTGTCGCACGAGCTCTTCTCAATGGAGGAGGTATGCGACGTGAGAGTTCAGAAGAGCAGTGTCCGTTGTAATAGCGATAATAAAGAGAGAGTGACGCAACAATTCGACGGGCAGAAAGAGATTGAAGAGAGTTAGTAAGAGCAGGAGAGTTGATGAGACGAAATGCCCTAGACTCCACTTTCTCTAGGAGAGCCGTGTGTGTGGAACCACCCCAGATGTGCGAAGCGTACTCCATACAGGGGCGAACAACACCCCTATACAGAGCAAGCAACTGGGGTGGCGTGAAGTAATTCTGAAGGCGCCTCAGAACACCCAACCTCTTAGAAGCTTGTTTAGAAAGAGAAGTAATGTGATCTTTCCAAGAAAGATCACGAGAAAAAGAAACACCAAGAATATTAAGAACAGATGAAGGCTTGAGTTGTGTGTTTTCGAAGAAGATATCATAGTTGTGTGGAAGATTGTGTTCGAGTGGAGAGATGAAGAAATTGAGTTTTGAGGCATTGAAAACAACCATGTTTTCTCTGCCCCAATTTGAAATTAGTGAAAGATCAGAGGTTAGTTGTTCCAAAGCTACCCTTCTCGAGTCTATCAATTGCTGTTGGGTGGGACGTTTTTCAAACTGGAAGGAATAATGAAGGGTGGAGTCATCAGCATAGGAGTGAAGAGAAGATGAGGTAATAGAGAGAAGATCATATATGAAAAATAGAAAAAGTGTTGGGGATAGGACAGAACCCTGAGGAACACCACTATTAATAGATTTAAAGGAAGAACGGTGGCCGTCTACAACAGCAGCTATAGAACGACCGGAAAGGAAATTAGAGAGAAGATCACAGAGAGAAGGATAGATACCGAAAGAGGGAAGTTTAGAAATCGAAGCTTTGTGCCAGACTCTATCGAAGGCTTTCGATATGTCCAACGCGACTGCAAAAGATTCACCGAAATATATATATATATATATATATATATATATATATATATATATATATATATATATATATATATATATATATATATATATATATATATATATATATATATATATATATATATATATATATATATATATATATATATATAATGTCCATTATTATGCATACATCAATATGGGATTAGAATCAGCAACACTCTGAATATGCTAATACTTAATCACTAGACCATCACGAATTCCCATAAATAAAGAAAATATCAGTGTT
This sequence comes from Armadillidium nasatum, assembly GCA_009176605.1. Classification (NCBI taxonomy): domain Eukaryota; kingdom Metazoa; phylum Arthropoda; class Malacostraca; order Isopoda; family Armadillidiidae; genus Armadillidium; species Armadillidium nasatum. Next base: position 25,872 of record SEYY01002649.1, read on the forward strand.
GATCATAACGAATAAAAAAAATCATAAATTTAATCATTTAATAACTAATTTTTCCAGTTTATTATTTTGAAAATACTTATTATAAAATCTTTTGATAAAATCGAATAATAAAAATATTTTCTTTAATAATTGAAAACGTTAATTTCTTGATTGAATTAATAAACTTATTTTTAACTTTATATATATATATATATATATAATATATATATATATATATATATATATATATATATATATATATATATATATATATATATATATATATATATATATATATATATATATATATATATATATATTCTTAGTGTTAAGCTAAGAGAGAGCAGAATTTACATATTTATAAGAAATTACAATATTAGGCATAATAAATTGGAGGGGGGGGTGGGTAAATAAGTAAGAATAGCATCTGAGTCATCTAATGATAAATGAGAGGCAAAAGTTTGAGCGAAAACTTCAGAATTAACTTAAATCAAAACGGTAGTTGTACCGTCAGAAGATTCTACAGGAAGTTGGAGTTTATATATTTTGCAAAAGGGCGTGAAGAAGAGGAACCAGTGATATTAATTCGTTTTCGACGAAGAAATGAGTTATCTATGTTACCGGGAATAGATTTTGCACGATTCCGGAATAAAATATAAGTTTCTAGAATTTGAAAACAAAGGTAAACCATGAAGGAAGCATCCCTGCGGCGAATAGCATGAAAATAAGAAGAATAAAACCAAGCTTTGTTAGGTTTATTTGAAGGGAAATAATATGTAATTTAGTCTCCAATCCGGAGAGACTTACCTCGGTTATGCTCTCTGTACACTTAGAGGAAGCTTCCTACGAAAACAGTAATCATTCGCAGTAATCGTAAGTAAGACCAGTTTCCGGCACTGAAATTCCAGAAACGTCTCCTTGCCGAAGGGTTGGGTCGTTTTTGGGAAAACTTGAACAGACAGAACAAGATGCTGAAATGATAAACCCAGTTCTTTGATGAACCCAGTTCTTTGATGAATCCAGTTCTTGGATAAACCCAGAGGAGGAAAGAGTTTAACAGTGTAAGGATAAGGATAAGAAGTTAGGAAAAGATCAAGTATGTTGGGTTCATCATTCAAGACGGTCAAGGATACGGGTAGGAAGAAACACTAACTGTTCAAGGTTCTTCTGGGTAGAAAATTGGTAGGCGAGTTCACCAGCTGGATCATGAGAACTAGATGAAATCCACTGACGGTGGTGAACAATGTAATCACCTAAAATGACGATTTCTGAGAAAGAAGGAGAAGAAAGAATGTGTTCTATTTTTGAGTTTAGAGAGTCGAAGAATTTCGCTAAAAATTGTGGATACAGTTGGTGGAACCAGAGTAAGGTTTTCTGTCAAAGCACTCAAACCCCTGAGTTTCGGCTAAGAACAAGATGTGAGATATATAAGAGAGGTTGTGTTCGGCAAAGTGGAAATTAGACAAAACCCGCGAATTTTACAAAACCTAATAAAAAACGATGACCGTGCACCAAGGCAAGCCTGGCAGAACCATCTCTGTCATTGAAAGCCGCAAACTTCCAAGTGATGAAGGGGTGAAGGGAGGGTAAGGGACATTGTTTGGATGTTACCCCGCCAAGCATCCCCCAGGCAGCTCAGTGCTTCGTCAT
>SEYY01002649.1:30000-32500 GCA_009176605.1 Armadillidium nasatum
TCCCTTTTCAAACACCAGTAGTAGTCGGCCATGATGTTAGTGTCCCAGCGACCTTGATACCTCTCCTCTATTGTTTGGATATCCTATTGAAAATTTCCCCTTGTTCCTAACTATAATCCCCACAATTTTCTGGAAAATAATCCTAGTGAAAACCCAAAAAGTGCAGTTTTACAGACTTACGATCTCACAGATTCTTAAAGCTTTTCTATAGATTATTAAAGATGGCTCTATGCTTGGGACTTCGTTTCTTTCCTAAAAAGTTACACTGAAAAACTGTTTGTTTGTAGAGACCAAAAATTGGTTGTTGTAACCAAATTTTTAGTCGATATAGAGCCCTATAAATTTCGGTTACCATAACAAAATTACTTTTGTTACCATTATGAAAAATAATTTGATATCCACGACAAAAAATACTGTACCAGTAACCAAATTTTAGTAGACGTTACAAATTTTAGTCAAAAGAATTGGTTGTGATTACCAAGACTTTCATAATTAAATTGATTTTAGTTTTTGGGAGCAAAATCTTTGACCAAATTGCCGTCATACCAACAAAGTATTGGTTTATCATTAGTAATAAATTGTTCAATATCCAAAAATTATTTGGAATTTATTAGGAATTAAATGGGAATCTGGGAATTTGGTTATCTCAACTAAAAATTTGGTTATCCCAACAAATTTGGTTAATTTTTGTAAATTTTTTACAGTAACGAAAATTTTCGCTCCCCTAACTAAAATTTAGTTAATTATGAAAGTCTTGGTAATCACAACCAATTCTTTGGACTAAATTTTTGTAACGTCTACTAAAATTTGGTTACTGGTACAGTATTTTTAGTCGTGGATATCAAATTATTTTTCATAATGGTAACAAAAGTAATTTTGTTATGGTAACCGAAATTTATAGGGCTCTATATCGACTAAAAATTTGGTTACCATAAACAAAACAGTTTTTTCAGTGTACTAGTAAGTAATTTAAAATCAATCAAAGCTTTCTTTTCTATTTCGTCCATGTTTTTTTTTCAATTCAGGATATTTTATTATTAAACTTCTAATCTGAGGGCCATTGAAAATCCCAGAAATCAATTTCACATCACTTAATTGTGTGTGGAAATTTGTTTTTTATAAAATGAAAAGCTTGTTTCTGTTTATTCATTGCCTTAAGATTTTTCATCAAACCTAGCTTTATAAGCAGTTATGGGAGTAGAATATTTAATCTCTAATAGTTTTGTTTCAAGGAAAAACAAATCTACACTAACGTTCCTTGAGATCACAATAGACTCTCCAGGGATGATCGTTGTATTTGAGGGCATCAAGAAGAATTTTCGTGTTGTCATAATTTTCAATTAATTGAATAGAGTATCCAGATGGAACAGAACCAAGAAAATTACCATACAGCTTTGAGACTTCTACCTAATGAGCCTATAGTCTCCTTTGAGATGGTTTATTAACAACCTCTAAGGCTTCAATCAAACCCTTAAATTACGAGCAATATACCGAAGAAGAATTTTTATGAAGAGAAAAGAACTGAATCAATTCTTAACCCCTATTTCTGTACCAGTAAAATGTTATTTCTTATGCCAATAAATTGCTCTCTCTTTTAGATTATAGTCAAGAAGCTGGCCTGACTCTTTTGATAGTCCTAAATCTCTTGTTTGATTATTGAGCTATGCTTGTGCTAATAGTTTTTACTCATTGAAACCAGATAAAGGTAAAATGATTACTCCTGAGTTGTCCCTATTACTTATCTCATCGTCAGAAACTTTACACATATTTAGGTTTAGAAGTTCCTTCTGGAACTGGAATCTCTAGTCCATGAGGGATTGGTTTTATAGCGGAAGTCACATCTGGGTATTGAATATTGTGCTTGTTTTTCTTGTTTACTCCTGAAACAACAGATCAACATTTATTAAATTTGGAGAGGCATGAATGCTCACAAATTTTCCTTGGGTGTGTTTGAAATTTAAAATAACATTTTCCCAATTTACTTACCTTGCATGTCAAGCAAAGGTTGCAGTCTGTTAAATGATCCTTTCCTTCTCTCCACACCACACCCTTGCTCCATCGTCTTAGGTATTCAACACATGTTCGGCAGCATATGTGAGGAGCAAAGTCTTTATCTTGGTTTCCCAACTTAAAAGGCCAAAATAGGCATGAAAGGAAACCTTTACCAAGGGTGTAATGCTAGATTGTCATCCAGGCAATACAATTTTTCCACAAATGTAGCAAAATTGATTTGGTTTATTTTTTGCAATTTCTATTCATGACAAAATAAAAATGAGCTATAATAATCTTATAACACACAGTTCTCTTTTAGTCTTTCAGTATAAAGTATAGTTATGTAAGAAAATTTCCTGAAAAAAATTAAAGATATTACAGTGTTGGAACAAAACTCAGCATTAAAAAAAGTTTTAAAAAATGCATTAAAATAAAATTTGTTGTAGGGATAAAAGTGAACCTGATGTGAAAAAACTTATTCCAGATATGAATTCAGCGTTTAAAAAAT
>SEYY01002649.1:37500-40000 GCA_009176605.1 Armadillidium nasatum
AAATTTATTTGTTTTCTCTGTTTATCTTCTAATTCTATTGACTATTATAAATTCTTCGACTATCTAAACTCCAAAATAGAACACATTCTTTCTTCTCCTTCTTTCTCCGAATCATCATTTTAGGTGATTTCAACGGTCAACACCGCCAATGACTTTTATCTACTTCTCATAACCCAGTTGGTAAGCTCCCCTATTCCACTTTTCTATTCACCACAACCTTGAGCAGTTGGTGCAACTAACAACACATTCCTTAGTCTTGGTGATGAACACAACATTGTTGATCATTCGATAATTTCTTTTTCTTCTACTTATAGTATTAAACTCTTCCCTACTCTGGGTTCATTCGATCATATTATCTCTGTTTCTTGTTATGTCTCTTCAAGTCTTCCACAAGATAGGCACCCTACTTCGACTAGGAGTCGTACTGGTACATGGGTACTGCTAACTGGTCTGACTTCCTGTTGTATTTCTCTGATTTTTCATGGAATGTTTACTGTTTCCTTGTGAGGAGTTTCTCTGAGTATTCAGAGAGCATAACCGAGGTGATTCTCTCCGGCATGGATGCTTAAATTCCATATTCTTTCAATTCAAAAAAAAACTAACAAACCTTGGTTTAACTCTACTTGTTCTTGTGCCATTTGTCACAGGAACGTTGCCTTCAGGGATTACCGTAGTCGCCAAACTCCAAAAACACGTAATTAAACTTATATTTCATTCCGGAATGAAATATGTTACATGTGCATTTCTGGAGTTTGGCGACGACGGTAATCCCTGAAGGCAGCATTCCTGTGGCAAATAGCACGAAAACAAGTAGAGTAAAACCAAGGTTTGTTTTGTTGAATTGAAAGAATATGGAATGTAGAGAAAACAAGGTTGCTTTCAATATATCAAACTCATTTCCACTTTCTCTCTACTCAACACAACCTTCCACACAATTATGAAATCTTCGAAAACACACAACTCAAACCTTCATCTGTCCTTAATATTCTCCGTATTTCTTTTTCTTGTGATATTTCTTGGAAAGATCACATTACTTCTGTTTTTAAGCATGCTTTTAAGAGGGTGGGTGTTCTGAGGCTCCTTCTTAATTTCTTCTCGCCACCCCAGTTGCTAGCTCATTTTTAGGGGTGTTGTTCGCCCCTGTATGGAGTACGCCTCAAATTCGTGGTGGTTCCATTTATATAGCTCTCCTTGAAAAGGTGAAATGTATGGATTTTTCTTCTTAACAACTCTTCCACTCTCACTATTCTCTCAAGTTTCTTTCTGCCTGTCGAATTGTTGCGTTAGACTCTCTATATTATCGCTATTACAATGGACACTGCTGTACTGGTCTCTCATCGCATACCTCCTCTATTGAGAAGGGCTCGTGCGATACGCCTTTCTACACAGTCTCATACTTTCTCTGCCCAACTCTCTGACCCCAGATTTAACCGCTATTCTCTATCTTACATGTACACTACCGGTAAATCTGGAATACATTTTCGTTATCTGCATTTCCAACTTTAAGTTACACACCTTCAAACGCCGTGTATTGGGACATGTCGGCCATTAACCATCTAAGATTCTGACATCCTTTCAAATGGTGGAATTTGATTGACTTTTTTCCTTTGTTCACGAAAAGAAAATGAATATAATATATATATATATATATATATATATATATATATATATATATATATATATATATATATATATATATATATATATATATATATATATATATATATATATATATATATATATATATATATATATATATATATATATATACACGTGGGAGAGGAGATTACCCATCATTGGGTATGTGGGATGTTAAGGGTACATCTCATCTCATCCTGATGCCCAAAAGTTGAACAACAATCCTCTTACTTCCCAAACATATTATTTTAAAAACCATGTTAAAAAGCTACTCCCAGTTGAAATATATAAAAAAATAATAATTAACAACCCATCACTGCCATACTTTTATGGTATTCCAAAATTACAAAAACCCAATATTCCTCTACGTTCCATCATTTCTTTGGATATCCACATAACTCTCTCCAGGCGCAATACCGAAAAGCACGTTTCTTCTTATATAATAGTCATACTCTTTCTGCTCTACCGGTCCCAAAATATAATTATACTTCCCTATGCAAAATCATTACTAAGTGTGACATTTACGTTAAACATTCTTAATATTAACCTTATTTTTACATTCCTTGATACTTTACATTCAAATCTGATTAGAAACTATATATCCAATATAATACCAGCAGGAGGTGTTTATATGGTTGACTGTGGCACTTGTAATAAATCCTGTATTGGTGAGACTCTGAAGACTTTGCAATTCCGCATCTCACAACATAAGGCTGATGTTCAGAGACAAAATCTGAGTAATGTCTTCATTTTACACATTATTGAAAATCATACTATCAATTGGAACAGCTCTCGCTTTATATATTTTTCCAAGAATAAAGGTTTCCTAAGATTGGTTGAATCATTTTTTATAAAAAATAGT
>SEYY01002649.1:42500-43752 GCA_009176605.1 Armadillidium nasatum
ATAAAAGCTGCTTGATTAGTGTTAGTATTAGGAAAACATCTTATAAAAGCCGCTTGATTAATATTAGTATTATGAAAAACATCGTATAAAAACTGCTTAATAAAAGCCTTTCCATTACTTAGAGTGCAAATAAAGATCTGAGTGCTTCCTATAATTAATATATCTCTTATATATCTTCCTATTCTTTTAAAGTTTTATTTTTATTTTTTCATATGTTAATTGCAACGTCAGAAAAGATGTTGAAGTTTTATTCATGCCTTATGTCTACTTAAGTCTCAAAAGACAATTCGAAAGTCATTAACAAAAAATTTGAAAAAAATAAAAATTATTTTTAAAAAAAATAATGTAAAAAGGTTGGAGAAAATTAAGAAGAAATAAATTTAAAAAAAGAATAGAAATAAAATAAAAAAAAAAGATAAAGAAGCAAAAGAAAAAGATGTTAGAAAGGAAATGAAAATGTAGTTAAAGGAGAAAAAGTAATATAACTGACAAGAAAAGATATAAAAAGAAAGAACAAATAAAGAAATAATAGCAACTAAAAACACAAACACAAATATAAACTACAACCGAAGAAAAAGAAATACAGAAAGAAAAAAGAAATGATAGACATTGAGTAAAAGGAACGGATACACCGTCAAAAAGAAAGGAAAAAGAGAGAGAGAGAGAGAGAGAGAGAGAGAGAGAGAGAGAGAGAGAGATAAAAATAACAAATAAAACAACAAAAGAAATGTTCCTTCCTTCATTCAAAATTTCAATTCCCGAGAACTCATCAAAACGTCTGAGAAAAACCTCTTTTAAATCCTTCATTTGAAAGAAAATTTCACTGAAAACGCTTCGACAAAGATTTCTTTTTTTTATTTATGTTTTATTTCTTTTTAGTATTTTCAGCTTTCCTTTTTCGGTTCTTAATACAAAAATTCCAGCACAACTATCAACACTACTAACTACTACTACTACTACTACCATTACTCTTACTGATACTATTGCTATTACTAATATTACTACTATTGCAATTAATACTACTACTAATATTATTATTAATAATATCACTATTATTATTAACTAGCTATTATTACTTCTTAGAATATACTATTATTACTACCTTACCTGAAGACACTACTACTATCATTAAGTACAAATATTTTAACTTCAAAAACTGCTACTACCACTACAACTATTTGCTTAGATGTATTAACAACTTAATGTTTTTAATTATTAGAAAATACTACTAATCTCTCTAGAAAATACTAAT
>SEYY01002650.1:0-2500 GCA_009176605.1 Armadillidium nasatum
TTTTTTGCCGCTATATATAGAAAGGAATTAGAGTATTTTTTTTATATATTCTTTATTAAAAAATATAAGATCTATGGAAATTTAAACAAACGTTTTGTAACTATTTTAGGCATCAAATATTACTCATGCTTCTAATTAATATAATTCATTACCATTGCTACTACTACTAAAACTACTATTACTAGTAATAGTAATAATAATAATTATAATAATAATAATAATAATAATAATAATAATAATAATAATAATAATAATAATAATAATAATAATAATAATAATAATAATAATAATAATAATAATAATAATAATAATAATAATAATAATAATAATAATAATAATAATAATAATGAAAAATAATTTAAAATGTTTACAGACAAATATATTTAACTACTAGATACTTTTTTCAAAATTACAACTCCTTTTTCCATATTTTTCAACACTCCCTCCCCCACCCTCATACCACCACCCACCCACCCCCACTTTCATACCCCCTTACATCCACCCTCACTCTCCCTCCACCTTCACCCTCCTCCACGAATTACAAAAAATTTGGAATTTTATGATCTGGAAATTTGAATTTTATATCACAAAAAAATTCATTAAAAAACACACAAAAATAAGAAATAATAATAATAATAATGAAAAAAAAAAAAAAATAAAAAAAAATAAAAAAATTAAAGAAAATAAAAATAAATATAAGAAATTTATATTAATAAACTATTTCTTGTTCTTTCTCAGTTCAACAAAAAGAAATAATAATATTAATAAAACAAAAGAAATATATATATATATAATATATATATATATATATATATATATATATATATATATATATATATATATATATATATATATATATATATATATATATATATATATATATATAAATATATATAAAAAAAAAAAAATAAAAAAAAAAAAAAAATTAAAAAAAAAAAAAAAAAAAAAAAATAAAAAAAAAATGAAAAAATTAACTCCAAAAATTAAGTTCAATTTATTTAAATTAAAATTATAAAATAATATATATAAATATATATAAATATATATATATATATATATATATATATATATATATATATATATATATATATATATATATATATATATATATATATATATATATATAATCTTTTTAAATCCACTAATTGCTTTTGTGGATCAAAATATTTTGAATTTTCAAGTCTGTTATACTGGGAATCGAACCGTCGACCTCTAGGATGGTAAGCAAGAGCGTTACTAACCGAGCCAAGACAGTACAAAAGAGAAGCAGCGTCGGGAAGTCTCAAGAAATACTTAATGAAGTAGACTCCCGAACGGGCCCCTCCCCAATTTTGAAAATTAAAAATATTTTGACCCACGAGCAGTTAGTGGATTTAAAAAGATTTGATATTCATATTGGTCTGCGAAAGAGGGATAGAACCTTGACCTCGTTACCCCGTGTCAGAGTGCAATCGGGAGGGGCCCGTTCAGGAGTCTGTTTGATAAGTATTTCTTGAGGCTTCCCGACGCAGATTCTCTTTTGTACTGTGTTGATTCGGTAAGTAACGCTCTTGCTTACCATACAAGAGGTCAGTGGTTCGATTCCCAGTATAGCAAACTTGAAAATTCAAAATATTTTGATCCAGGAGCAGTTAGTGGATTTAAAAAGATTTGATATATATATTATATTGGTATGCGAAAGAGGGATAGAATCTTGACCTTGTTACCCCGTGACAGAGTGCATTCGGGAGGGGCCCGTTCGGGAGTCTGCATAATAAGTATTTCTTGAGACTTCCCGACACGACTTCTCTTTTGTACTGTCTTGGCTCGGTTAGTAACGCTCTTGTTTACCATCAAAGAGGTCGAAGGTTCGATTCCCAGTATAGCAGACTTATAAATTCAATATATATATATATATATATATATATATATATATATATATATATATATATAATATATATATATATATATATATATATATATATATATATATATATAATAAAAAGGGAAATTATAGGAGCTTATAATAGACATTTAGGAAAGTGAAGGAAGACTTTAGCCATTTAAAAGAGTTCAGAAAGAAATTTACTCTCCTATTATAATACTCGTAAATACCATATTTAATCCTTCGTGTTTCCTTTATTATATATATTATATATATATTTATATATATATATATATATATATATATATATATATATAATATATATATATATATATATATATATATATATATATATATATATATATATATATATATATATAAAGTGGTACCTCGGTACACGTCCGCTTTGGGAAACGTTCAAACTTGGTATACGTCCTGTACGGAGGGGAAAATTTTTGTTTGGTATACAACCTTTGGAATGCGACTTGAAGTGAGTCACGATTCTACATTAAAGCACTATCTCAGAGGTTTTTTGAAGTGACCTCCGACGTAGAGTTGACCTTGAGAAAGTTTTGGAAGGATCATTTTACTATCGTCCACTGCATAACTCTCACCGACATAGCCTGGCAGGAAAAT
>SEYY01002650.1:12500-15000 GCA_009176605.1 Armadillidium nasatum
CCGCCCACTTATGCGTAATAAGTGCATATGCTGAATGCTTACTAGGTGGGATCAAAGTCAGCATCCGTGATACACCCGGCCAGCCAGTAGATGCTTGCCGTCGGCCCGTGAAACCCATGGTTCATCCTCGAATGAACCTACTGACAGGGTTAATAATCATTCCTGGGGACGGATTTTTTTGATATATATATATATATATATATATATATATATATATATATATATATATATATATATATATATATATATATATATATATATATATATATATATATATATATATATATATATAACAAGGTATATTTTCCTTAAGAATATTGTCTCCCAAAAATAGCCTTTTTTTTCTCCTTCATATCCAAATAAAAATCATAATAAAGTTATAATAAGAAAAATCTCTTCCGGAAACTTCTAATAAAGAAAGTCAAAACAAAGAAGAACTTTTCTATTAAATATTTCAAACCTTTGCTCAAGGCTGTGATTCCTCACAGTCAGAATGACAGTCAGAAGTATTTTTTATAGTTTCGACGCTTACGTGGAAGATCTTAAAAGAAAAGGAGAGTGGAAAAATATAGGCGGAGAGAGAGAGAGAGAGAGAGAGAGAGAGAGAGAGAGAGAGAGAGAGAGAGAGAGAGAGAGAGAGAAGAGAGAGAGAGAGAGAGAGAGAGAGAGAGAGAGAGAGAGAGAGAGAGAGAGAGAGAGAGAGAGAGTGGTAAAGAGGAGGGAATAAAGTTTCAAATATTTTGCATTCATGTTGGGTATTTAAACTTCACAAGTAGGCGTTATACCCACTTTTATATCACTAATAATAATTTTAACATCAGGTTAATGTCAGGGTAGGTTATGTTTTGCTAGGTGTGAAGTTTCAGCTTGAAAAAATTTGCAAAACCTTTTAGACTTCTCTAAATCGATTTGAAAATGCGTCGTTTAAATGGTATGCAAAGTCCCAAAGAAATGTAAGAATAAATTTGTAATTTCATTACTTGCATGCTTCTCATCAACTTTGATTTGGAGGTAATTCTCGTTCAAATGACTTCTTTGCACTTCCACTTATGGAAACTTTGAAACTTGATATATACACATTTTAGGGAATAAGAGAAGCTATAGGGATAATTATTCCACCCTTCTTTTGGACAGAGTTGAATCTGGCTAAAAGATTAATAAACTGTCCACTATTTTCAAACTCCCTTGAGCCCTTTTCTCCAATACATGACGTTGGTGCACTGTCTCTTTTATCTAGGTACTATAACGGCAACGACTTGAAAGAGTTAATGGAGTTGACCATTCGCATTCCACAATCACTGCTGCGCACTCGAAGCGCAAGTGGTGCCTTACATGCAGAAGAACACTGGGAAAGTTTTGCAGACTTCAGACTTGTTCGTTGTGGTACCTTCTTCTTTCCAGCCACCTCCGTTCTGTGGAACTCTTTACCATCTTCTGTTTTTCCTACTTCATTTAATCTTCCTTCTCTTTAAAGCCTCCGTCTGCGCTCACCTGAAGGATTCTAGGGATGGGGTGGATTTTCTTCTTATTTTTTTAAATAATAATAATACCCCGACATCGAAAAGTGAGTTGTGATTACATGGGAAAAAAAAATGAAGAATACGTCTTCGGCTTTAGACAGAAAACGAAAAAACTTTTACTACCAGAATCTTTTGTTTCTTATTAATATATAATTTAATATATAAATTATAATTTTTTTTATTTATTTATTTATTTATTTTTTTAACTGAAGATGTATCAAAGGTATTTTGTAGTAATATTTCAGACCTGGTAAACTACTTTAAAATCGAGTAAAGTCATTTTGAGAAGAGGAAGCTCTTAACTGACTGTTTCAAAAGCAGCTAAAAGAGAGAGAGAGAGAGAGTGAGAGAGAGAGAGAGTTAATGGAAATGTATTTCCTTCCATTCCAGTAGATCATTCAGACCAAAAAAAAAAGAGAATATACAATGCAAAAAATTGTCCCAACAAATCGTTGGGACAAGTGGTAAAAATGTCAAAGTAAAATTTTCAATAGAGAAAAGACAAGTTAAGCATAAGAAACTTTCTTCAACGATTTATTTCCTAATGAGAAAATAACTGAAAAAAAATTTGTTGTGACATTTTCGTCTCTTGTCCCAACGATTCGTTAGGACAATTTTTGCATAAAAACCACAACAGCAGAATCGCAGAAATGTTCCGAGTTCTGCAGACATGGCAAACAAACAACAGCCATGTCTACGCATTAGTGAGAAACAGAGCTAAGAAAATACAGAAATACATAAATACAGAAATACAGAAAATACCGAAATGCAGAAATAAAGGAAAACAAATACAGAAATACAGAAAAGCAGAGATACACAAAATACAGAAATACAGAAAAATCGGTTGCAAGGTTCAAAGTTCTTTATCAAACCCACGCAGAAATTTTTAGCAAAATTTGTAATAATAAAACAATTCTCTCAAAGCTCCCTAATAAAATAATAACAATAATAGTTACAATAATATTATTATTAATGATAAA
>SEYY01002650.1:17500-22500 GCA_009176605.1 Armadillidium nasatum
CAGACAGACAGACAGACAGAGCGAGAGAAAGACAGGGACAGGGACAGTGAGAAGAAGAGAGAGTGCTTATTATAAAAGCGTAATTCCGAGACTCACAATATCGGGCTTTAATTTACAACTTCATAATTAATAATAATAATAATAATAATAATAATATAATAATAATAATAATAATAATAATAATAATATATATATATATATATATATATATATATATATATATATATATATATATATATATATATATATATATATATATATATATATATATATATATATATATATATATATATATATATATATATATATATATATATATATATATATAATATTATATATAAATAAAGAGAAGAGTTTAAAACTCACGAGAAAAAAAAAGAAGAGTAAGTAAAAAAAGTTATCAATGAATCAAGACTATATTCATCTTTCATGTTTTACTGTTACTCTTGCGGAAAAAAGAAATGAGAGTGTGTGTGTGTGTGTGAGAGTTGTGAGAAAAGAGAGAGAGAGAGAGAGAGAGAGAGAGAGAGAGAGAGAGAGAGAGAGAGAGAGAGAGAGAGAAAATAAAAAGATTTCTGGACATCAAAGAATATTTTATTCAAAGATTTGGAAATTCTTTTCCTAAAGAATAGTATTACAATAAGTTGAAAATTTATAAAATGTTTTTTAGTGAACGAGAATTTGATTGAACATCAATCTTTTTATTAAAAAATAGACAAAGATTTAAAACAAATATATTTCACATTTAAAGTATCATGAAATAATCTTAATAATAATAATAATAATAATAATAATAATAATAATAATAATAATAATAATAATAATAATAATAATAATAATAATAATAATAATAATAATAATAATAATAATAATAATAATAATAATAATAATAATAATAATAATAATAATAATAATAATAATAATAATAATAATATTTCATAATAATAATTTATCCTTCAAAAGTCAATTTTTATCAAAATTGCAAATAGTTTTTGATAAAATATCTCAAGCGTCTTTCCTGAAATAGTTTGAGAATAGTTTTCCGAGATAAACGTATCAAGGTTTCTGCCCTAAAAATAGGGGTCATTTAAGGGGTCGTCAAGGGCAGGGAACCCCCCTAAGTATTCTTCTATAAAATATACATATTATTTTTACCTTAAAATAGGGCAGGGAACACCTAAATATTCTTCTCTAAATAATGATTACTTTTTTTGCCCTTAAAACAGGGGATCATTAAAGGGGTAGCCAAGGTCAGGGAACTCTCTAAGTATTGTTATCTAAAGGATGCATATTCTTTTTGCCTTAAAATAGGGGGTTATTTAAAGGGAACAGGGGATCGTCAAGGGCAGGGAACTCCCTAAGTATTTCTTCTCAAAAAGGGTGCATTCTCTTTTGCCTTAAAATAAGGGGTCATTTAAAGGGGTCGTTAAATACTCCCTAAGTATTCTTCTCTAAAGGATGAACATTCTTTTTGCCCTAAAAACAAGGGATCATTTAAGAGGGTCGCCAAGGGCATTAAACTCCCTAAGTAATTTTTCTCAAAAGAAATGCGTATTCTTTTTCGTAAAATACAAATGCAGACCTCAACCATCTAGAACTTCTGCGGGAGTGATTTTCACAATGAAAGTTATAAAATTACCGAATATATATATATATATATATATATATATATATATATATATATATATATATATATATATATATATATATATATATATATATATATATATATATATATATATATATATATATATATATATATATATAAACGTAAGGAAATAACAATAACTCGGCAGGAAAAAGTGAAGCACCGATTTTTACGTAGAGATCACAGCTATTTTTCCCCTCATTATTTCCTTCTATATATATATATTATATATATATATATATATATATATATATATATATATATATATATATATATATATATATATATATATATATATATATATATATATATATATATATGGTTGGGTTGGGAGTTGGGTTGGGGGTTGGGGGGTTGGGGAGGAGGCGTAGGTATAGATGTATGTTGATGGTTTCGAAGGTATTAGAGAGCTTATTTTTCTTTGATTGGTCTTTTTATGTTATGTTTTGTTTGATAACATTAAAAGACAAATTTAATTTCTCTTAACATAAATGTTTACTTAACCGGTTTTGATATTTTCAAAAGAAGAGATTTGGTGCTAGTGATTCTTCTACTTTTTATTTTCGTATTTGTTTTTCTTTTTCTTTTTTTTTCTTCTTCTTCTTTTTCTCTTTTTCTTTTCTTCTTTTTTCTTCTTTCTTTTCTTCTTCTTCTTCTTCTTCTTTTCTTCTTCTTTTCTTCTTTTTTCTTCTTCTTTTTCTTCTTTTTCTTTTACTTCTTTTCTACTTCTTTTTCTTCTTCTTCTTCTTCTTCTTCTTCTTCTTCTTCTTCTTCTTCTTCTTCTTCTTCTTCTTCTTCTTCTTTTCTTTTTCTCCCTCTAATTCTTCTTTTTCTTTTTTTTACTTCTTCTTCCTCTTTTAATTTTTCTTCTTCTTCTAGTTCTTTTTTGTCTTCTTCTTCTTCTTCTTCTTCATCTTCCTCTTCTAACCTTCTTATTCTTTTTCTTCTTCTTCTAGATTTTTTCTTCTTCTTCATCTTCCTGTTCTAATTCTTCTTTTTCTTTTTCTCCTTCTACTTCTTTTCCTTTTTTCTTCTTCTTCTTCTTTCAATTTCAATTCTTCTTCTTCTTCACAAATGAAGCTGAATGAACAAAGGAGAAATAAACATTAGGAAAACAAAGTTGCATTTTTGGCCATTTGAGAAAATTTTAGAAAGAAACTTTTCTCTTTTGTTCAGTTATTATTCTATGTTTTTTATTAGCATAAATTTAATATATATATATATATATATATATATATATATTATATATATATATATATATATATATATATATATATATATATATATATATATATATATATATATATATATATATATATATATATATATATATATATATATATATATATATATATATATATATATATATATATATATATATATATATATATATGCCTTGCTTTTATGTGGAAAAAACTTATTGCATCAGAGCTTTAAAAGTTTGAATTTCAACTTCGTGGTAAATTTCTTTATTCGCTGGATAAAAATTTTTTAAATTTTTTTAACAAAAAAAAAAAAGTTTTCGGATGCTTTATGAGAATTGAAATTTCCCCTCACTTTATATCCCTCCAATCTCGCCCCATACCCCCATTGCTTCTCTAAAAAATAAAAGTGTCGAAAACTTTTTTGAAAAAAGAAAAATGATTTTTAAGAAAGATTAAGGTACTTTATTAGACCTTTAAATTTTGGTAAAGTGGTAGTTGGGGGGTGGGGTGGGGTGTTGACTTTAGAGGGGTTGGCTCTAAAGAGGTTAACACTAAGGTTAATACGACAAGAAATACTTATTTGAGAGAGGGGGGGGACTATGAAATTGTGTGAAATATATATAATACTGGGATACGAGTACTTGATATTAGAATAAAGAAAGAAAAATGTTGCGTACTTCAAAATATGTCCTAACGAAATGTCACAAAATAACAAAAGAATTCAAATAATTCAAAATAAAGTCGCTCCACAAATTTATTTTCTAATAAGTAAATAACTGAAAAAAATTTCGCAGTGAAATATTTTATCACTTTCGTTGGGACTTTTTTCGTCATTTTTCCGTTGGGACATTTTTTCACATTTCACTTTCATGTGCATATTGTAATGGTAATTAAAATGAGAAATTTAATATAATTGAGAGGAATAATAGATAAATTTTTACCCAATACGATAGAAAAATTCAAAAATAGGTCTTATACAATCTATACATAAGGCAGAGTTTTGAATGTTTCTGGTATGTGGCTTGTAAGACATAAATGATAAATTTTTTCGCATGGGTTAAAAACTATTACATAGGGTTTAGACCCTTTGCTGAAGATAAGAAAAGATAAGACATAATAATTCAAATACATTTTTTTTTTAAATATTCTTCGTTGTATCTAATATTTATCAAGATTTCAAGAGCAAATTGATGCAAAGAAGGAATGAAAATGAATCTTAAGATTCTCTCTCTCTCTCTCTCTCTCTCTCTCTCTCTCTCTCTCTCTCTCTCTCTCTCTCTCTCTCTCTCTATCTATCTATCTATATATCTCTCTCTCTCTGTCAAATACTTCTCCACAAACTGAATTCAAAATTTAAATCCATGATAAAAACATACTAGAAGCTAAAATCTTCTTACTAAACACAATCCTAAAGAAAACATCCATTTTTATAACAATTTTATCTTCATGTTTTAATGGCAATCACTCTCAGGTGAACCGGGTTTAAACACTAGTGTCTACAGCGCCAATTTGACAAACGTCACATTTACCTAAAACCTAAGTCAAAGACCTTGCCAAAGAATGAGGACAGCAGCGGAAAAGAGTTATTCATCCAACACCTATATATATGAAGGCAAAGAACAAAGCTTACTGACTGATTTGAATGGAAACTCTCAAACTCTCTTTTAAGGTACCTACATATCCTTACAAATCTCTACAGGTCCCTACAGGGCACACACACTTTCCGAAAAATCTCTCAGTTCGAAATTTAATAGTAGGACAAAAACTTTTGTAAAGTTAACAGGACAAAATTTATGAAAATTTAACAGCGAGACAAAACTGTTTAAGGATTAACAGTGAGATAAAACTGTACAACTCACTATACATGAAATGACACAGGAATATATATATATATATATATTATATATATATATATATATATATATATATATATATATATATATATATATATATATATATATATATATATATATATATATATATATATATATATATATATATTATATAATTTTTTAAATAATTTTAGAAGGTCACATCTTACGGGCATTGTCCTATTCAAGGAGAGGAACTTTTGTAGGTAGTATATACCTAATATCCCCAAGTGGAGTCGAACCGTCGCCCTCAAGGACGCGAGTCAATCACTCTAC